>KQ999101.1:24055-35407 GCA_001598015.1 Dorcoceras hygrometricum
AGTAACTCAATCAGATCTGATATTGTAGCAGACCAAGAGCTGAAAATAGTAAATCTCAATTTCGGAGGCCTAAACGAAGGAATTTGAACGAAAAGCGGCTTAGGTCAACAGCAAAGCTGTTGAATCTTGCTCGTTGGATCGTTTCGGAGGGAGTAGAACTGGTCTCATGCAAAAATGTGAAGTCTGATCAGAGGTGAAGACAAGAGCAGTTGAGTCATATGTTGAAGACAAGAGATCTGGATCCAGATATGAACAGAAGAACGATTCAGATGTGAGGAGAAGCTGTGAAGTAGGAATCTGGATCAAGTGCGAAGAGAGATCTGATGCAAAGAGAGATCTGATGTGAAGAGAGATCTGGATTCAGATGTGAAGAGAGGTCTGTTCAGCTATGAAGAGAAAGGCGAAGCAGTTGACAACAGATATGAAGATTAACTGGACCATAGAAGTCAACTGCTGAGCCTATTCAGATGTGAACATATCAGACTTATTCAGAAGTCAACAAAAGCTTATTCAGAACACGACAAAAGCCTGCAAAGTAGGGGACACAAGGACAACTCTGTCGGTACTTTACAGAACACCTTTCAACGGGAAGAAACTTGTGTCCAATGGATTAATTTGAACAGAGGATGTTTATTCAAGAAGGATTTATGAAGATGATGAGCCTATTCAGATGTGAACATATCAGACTTATTCAGAAGTCAACAAAAGCTTATTCAGAACACGACAAAAGCCTGCAAAGTAGGGGACACAAGGACAACTCTGTCGGTACTTTACAGAACACCTTTCAACGGGAAGAAACTTGTGTCCAATGGATTAATTTGAACAGAGGATGTTTATTCAAGAAGGATTGATGAAGATGATGATGCTGGGTGAGAAATTAAATGAATAGAGAGACAATAAGGAAGAAGGGAAGAAAACCAGAGAAGTGAAGCAGTCGACCACCATGGGAGAAGAATCATATTGCAAGTGTCAACTACTGAACTTAATTAGCTTTGAGAGCAACTTCCAGTGTGTGAGATGTTATATTTTACAGTCGATCTTACACTGTAAATCTCACAGACACAAAGATTCACTCACATATATATGAGAGATGTGTGATATAGAATTGTGAGTGAATCAAAACCAAAAAAAAACACAAATCCCGTCCAAGCACAAAGACGTTAAACTCTGTGTATGTAGCCTTTATCACTAAGGCATAAAACAAGTGATTGAGTGAACACAACTGAGAGCTGGTGTAGAGTCTAGGAGTTCAGATTTGGGCAGTGGGTAAGTCCCAAATCTGATTGGGTCTGCGGATCAAATTCTTATAGTGGAACCTTCCTCAAAAGGGATAAGGGGAGACGAAGGATGTTATATCCGAACTTCAAGAAACAAAGAGCTGAGTTATTTATTTACAGCATTCCGCATTTACTGTTAGCATGCATTGCATAATATTTGAAATCTGTTTTAGCTAGTTTTAAAAATTAGAGTTCAGTTCTGGATACTTCCGCTTGGTATTTTAATGCCAATCCAGATCTGTTTTTGGTGCTCTCTTAATTTACGATCAAGAACATTGAGATATTGCAGCTCATTCTTTAGTTTTTTGTATTTTTATCCTAACAAGTGGTATCAGAGCAGGTTGTTCTTGAACGAGCATCTTATTTTAAAACGCATGTGCTATCGTTGTTTTAAAGGTTTTAAATTTTTTTAAAAAAATCTTATTTTATGAAGAAAAGGTGAGAAATTATTTTGGAATTTCATGTTCTCTTTTGTCGAGCTGACACAGAATGCACGAGTTCTGTGTGGATACCAAGATCTTATTTTGGTTGGTCTGTTTTCAGCACATGGGACAAAATAAATGAAAGAGAATCTGGTAGTTCAGTTATCGTTTTTTTATCCAAATCTGAATAAATTAAGTGATTCAGTAGCACGTGTTCTGTTTTGAAGCTAAAATTCATTTAAGTGCTCTGATGGATTTTTCAAAATACTTGTTTATGTGGAAAATATCAGCTTGTGCTTTGTTTTAAAATGATTTGAGCTTACATTATAAAAGATAGGGAGAGCAATAAGTTTGGAATTGCAGAGCATTGTTCCAAAAGAACGTGCAGTGATATGTCTTCTGATGATCTGACACGGATCTTGCGAGATTTGTATGTATGCCAAAACTTTTAATTCTCTTATGGGACAGAGTTAAAGAGAAATGGAAGAGATTCTGTAAATTGCATTGTTATTTATTTTTTAATCTTTAGTAATTTGAGCAATATTTAAGCACCATCTCTTCATCTGTGCATATGGTTGTTCCCAAATCTGTTTTCCTTTTCCAAAATCTGAAAACTCCTGCTGCCACTGATCTTACTTTGTTAGTGTAGGAGAGTTTTGTTTTAAATATTTCGGGGAAGACCAGATTTTTGACCCTTTTTGATTCCCACAAAAACGGAGAGAATTTTTTAGATCATGCATTTGTTATTCCAAGTTTTGTGTAAATCAAAAAGGGAGAGATTGAAGGATCTGCGTAAACAGATCCAGATCTGAGTTTTTAATTACAAAAAACTAGTTATTGTGCTTCTAATGTTTCTATTAAGTGTGCAGATGTTAGCTGGAAATACAACAAGAGAGATCTGGACAGACGAGTGCTTATAAGAAAAGTTCTCAGCTGGATTAGCAAAGTAGAAAGAAGATATGAGAATTGAAGATTTCAGCAGTCGTGACATCATCCAAGCTGGGGAAGACCAGATTTTGACCCTTTTTGATTCCCACAAAAAGGAGAGAATTTTTTAGATCATGCATTTGTTATTCCAAGTTTTGTGTAAATCAAAAAGGGAGAGATTGAAGGATCTGCGTAAACAGATCCAGATCTGAGTTTTTAATTACAAAAAACTAGTTATTGTGCTTCTAATGTTTCTATTAAGTGTGCAGATGTTAGCTGGAAATACAACAAGAGAGATCTGGACAGACGAGTGCTTATAAGAAAAGTTCTCAGCTGGATTAGCAAAGTAGAAAGAAGATATGAGAATTGAAGATTTCAGCAGTCGTGACATCATCCAAGCTTATTGAATATTTTCAGCAGTCGTGACGTCATCCAAGCTTATTGAAGATTTCAGCAGTCGTGACGTCATCGAAAGCTGGGCAGCAGTGAGATGTATCCGATCTGATACAGTAACTCAATCAGATCTGATACTATAGCAGACCAAGACCAGAAAATAGTAAATCGCGATTTCGGAGGTCTAAACGAAGGAATTTGGCCGAAAAGCGGCTTAGGTCAGTAGCGAAGCTCTTGAGTCTTGCTCGTTGGACCGTTTTGGAGGGAATAGCACTGGTCTCATGCAAAAATGTGAAGTCTGATCAGAGGTTAAGGCAAGAGCAGTTGAGTCAGATTTTGAAGACAAGAGATCTGGATCCAGCTATGAACAGAAGAACGACTCAGCAGTAGAGAGAAGTCTGTTCAGCAGTGAAGAGAAGTATGTTCAGCAGTATGTTCAACAATGAAGAGAAGTTTGTTCAGCAGTGAAGAGAAGTCTGTTCAGCAGTGAAGAGAAGACGATATCAGATGTCAATCATATGTGAAGAAAAGATGCAAGCAGAAGCTGAATCAAAGATCGAAGCTGGATAAGAATCAATAAAGAAAACACACAGATGCGAAGCAGTTGACAACAAATATGAAGATTAACTGGAGCATAGAAGTCAACTGCTGAGCCTATTCAGATGTCAACAAAAACTTGTTCAGAAGACGACAAAAGCCTGCAAAGTAAGGGACACAAGGACAACTCTGTCGGTACTTTACAGAACACCTTTCAACAAGTCCAACGAATTAATTTGAACAGAGGCTATTTATTCAAGAAGGATTGATGAAGATGATGATTCTGGGTGAGAAATTAAATGAATAGAGAGACAATAAGGAAGAAGGGAAGAAAACCAGAGAAGTGAAACAGTCGACCACCATGAGAGAAGAAACATATATCAAGTGTCGACTGCTGAACTTAATCAGCTTTGAGAGCAACTTCCAGTGTGTGGGATGTATATTTGAGAGTCAATCTTACAATGTAAATCTCACACAAACAAAGATTCACTCACATATATATGAGAGATGTGCGATATAGAATAGTGAGTTAATCAAAACCAAAAACAAAACACAAATCCCGTCCAAGCACGAAGACGTTAAACTCTGTGTATGTAAACTTTCTCACTGAGGCATAAAACAAGTGATTGAGTGAACACAACTAAGAGCTGGTATAGAGTCTAGGAGTTAAGATTTGGGCAGTGGGTAAGTCCCAAATCTGATTGGGTCTGCAGATCAAATTCTTATAGTGGAACCTTCCTGAAAAGGAATAAGGGGATACGTAGGATGTTATATCCGAAGTTCCAGAAACAAAGAGCTGAGTTATTTATTTACAGCATTCCGCATTTAATGTTAGCATGCATTGCATAATATTTGAAATCTGTTTTAGCTAATTTTAAAAATTAGAGTTCAGTTCTGGATACTTCTGCTTGGCATTTTAATTCCAATCCAGATCTGTTCTCGGTGCTCTCTTAATTTATGTTCAAGAACATTGAGCTATTGCAGCTCATTCTTTAGTTTTTTGTATTTTTGATCCTAACAAGTGGTATCAGAGAAGGTTGTTCTTGAACGATCATCTTATTTTAAAACGCATGTGCTATCGTTGTTTTAAAGGTTTTAAAAGTTTTTTTTTTAAAAAGCTTATTTTATGAAGAAAAAGTGAGAAATGATTTTTGAATTTCATGTTCTCTTTAGTCGAGCTGACACAGAATGCGCGAGTTCTGTGTGGATGCCAAGATCTATTTTGATTGTGCTGTTTTCAGCACATGGGACAAAATAAGAGAAATGAAAGAGAATCTGGTAGTTCAGTTATCGTTTTTTATCCAAATCTGAATAAATTAAGTGATTCAGTAGCACATGTTCTGTTTTGAAGCTAAAATTAATTTAAGTGCTCTGATGGATTTTCAAAATACTTGTTTATGCGGAAAATATCAGCTGATGCTTTGTTTTAAAATGATTTGAGCTTACATTATAAAAGATAGGGAGAGTAATAAGTTTGGAATTGCAGAGCATTGTTCCAAAAGAACGTGCAGTAATATGTATTCTGATGAGCTGACACAGATCTTGCGAGATTTGTGTGTATGCCAAGACCTTTAGTTTTGTTATGGGACAGAGTTACAGAGAAATGGAAGAGATTCTGTGTGAGGACAGATTTTAGATTAGTGATTAATCGGATTTGGTTTGGGATTAGTCACGTGAGTTACGAATTTTCAGATTTCAGACTTGAGGATTTTTGGTGAAGTCTGGTTTGAGGTTATCATATTTCTCCGGGAATTGTTTAGTTTTGGAGTCGAATTGATGAATTTGTGATAGAAATCTGATTCCAGTAGTGTTCAGGCGTGAGCATGCAGTTGTAGCGCTAGCGGGTGAGGTCTGATTAGTCGTTGGTGGCACGGGAGTGATGGTTCTTCTTTTCTCAGAAATTCAGATGTCTCGCTAGTGGGAGAAATCTGGTCAGTAACGCATTTATGACATCACGCGGGTCAACGGTACTGTACCGAGCGAACGCAGTTGTGTTGACTGAGATTTGTTAGCGCACGGATGTGATCAGAAGTCGCGTGTTGGTCAACCTAGCTGAGTTGACTGCTGGTGTTGTAGAGCAAATCAGCTGTTGTAATTACAAGAGATTTGTTCAGCTGTGAGTGAACGCTGGCAGCTGTGAGTGTGAAGGATCAGCTGTGATATAGCACGACGTCGGCTGAGTTAGTTAGCGGGGATTCTGATGTGTCGTCGTTTGGATTAGTTAGTACGGAATCGTTTGATAACATGTTAGGAGCGCAACATCTGAATTGTATCAGCTGAGGCAGTAGCAAGAATAAATGTTAGATTCAGCTGTGAGACTTTTGCCTTAGCGAGAGATCTGATCAGTACCCGAATCTGAATTGATGAGAACAGTAGCGAATTGAGGATTTATATACCAAGTGCTCATTTACACTTGTGTATTTTTGACCCGATATTTCTTATCCTCATCTTTGAAACCCTCGTTGGGTACTGTTCACCGTAGCCTATTTCTCTGAATTCCCGTCGCTTCCCGCTGCCATTTAGAACGAGATTGGTGGTGTTGGGTTCCTCTTGAGTTGCTCTTTCGATTGGTGCTAGCTAGGAGGCATGAGTCGACGATTGAAGAGAAGCGTGAAGAATCTGTCGTTCGAATCTTTTTCATGAAATCTGAACCGTGTGCTCTTTGGCTCTTCTGGACGCTTGAATTTGTGGTCCCAGGAGCATCCTGTCTTGGTTGTCGAGATCAGCTAGGAACAGATTTTGTTCAGGCTGAGGATTTCCGTGCCTTTGAGAGATCTGTTTAGGTAGATTTGCGTTGGCTTGAATTTGTGGTCCCAGGAGCATCCTGTCTTGGTTGTCGAGATCAGCTAGGAACAGATTTTGTTCAGGCTGAGGATTTCCGTGCCTTTGAGAGATCTGTTTAGGTAGATTTGCGTTGAGAGGTACAAATTTGAGCAGCTCTAAACAGCTAAGGGCATGAGCATGTGTATATTTCGTGCTATGAGATCTGTTTGAACTGTTTGCTGTGTTTACGTGAGCAGAATTTACCTTGTGTGGTTAATTGATATCTGTTTTCACGTATTGATATTGAATGTATTTAGAATTGATTATTGAATGGCATTCATGCATACATATTGAGCCTTCTGATTGATTGATGAACTGATTGAGATAGAGCCACGTTGTGACCGGCAGACAGATGTGTCGTGCAAGGAAAGTCCAACGCTATCATCGGAGTGGTGCAGAATACCACCGAGCTGTGATATAGGCTGACGGGCCTCGATGATCACGGACCGATGTTTCCTCCGGTTGATACACCATGTGTGGTATAGAGGCTCGCTTGAGATAATTTGACTTGATACACTGGTCTTCATTACCGATTCCTTCGCCAGCCTCATGCATTTCATAACTTGATTTATAGCATGTTACATGATTTGCTGTTTTTAGATGGCTCTTCGTACTGAGGCTTGACCTCGTATTTTCTTTTCCTGCTTTTGTGTTTTGGGTCTGTGTTGCCGATTTGTAGGATCTTCAGGTAACCTGGCTGGACAGAGTGGCATGCCAGCTGGTCGATCCTCTTTTCCCTGAGTCCCCGTTATGATATTGTATATGTATCGAACCAGGGGATGCCCTGTGTTTCTATGTAGTTAAGGATCTGTTGTTGATTTGATTTATGTGTTACCTGTTGTGTATGAGTTTTGATTTAACTCGTATTTTGAGTATTGATATTTTGAACGATTGTTTGTGTTCAGCCCAAATTATTTCGAAAATTTTGAAGCCCTGTTTTATGCTTCCGTAATTATGTGCTTAATTGTGTTGTAATCTTTGTGGTTTAGCACGGGGCCTGACATTTTTGGTATCTGAGCTTAAACTGAGATAAGCTCGTTTTCCTTTGATCACTCTCAATTCTAGGCATAGTGTTTTGATTTGATTTTTGATTTGCTCTGTGACTTATGTTATTCTTTTATCTGTCTTGATGATATATCTGCTGTGAGATCTTACCCTGAGATTTGTTTAGATGCCGCCGAGGAGAGGTAGAGATAGGACTGCTAGACGTTCCGTTGAGGAGTCTAGGACCTCGGATAATGATGAGGGCATCCAGCAGACTGAGCCTTTGCGTCGTCGTGAGAGACAGGCGGGGGTTGAGGATGTGACGAGACAGATAGGCGAGATGGAGCTAGTCTTGGCTAGATTTCAGCGGACGAACACTCCGATGTTTGTGGCTACTGAGGGTGGTGCGATGGCGGAAGATTGGCTAGTTCAGATGGAAGAGTTGTTCGATACCTTGGAGTACGCTCCCGAGAAGAGATTGAAGCTGGCGTTGTTGCAGTTGAGAGATAACGCGCAGCACTGGTGGAGAGGTACTTTCCATATCTTACGTGAGAGTGGGGTTGTGATTACTGGGGAGAGCTTCTGTGCTGCGTTTCGACAGGAGTATACCCCGGAGTCCTACTTCAGCAGCCGTGAGCAGGAATTCGATAATCTGAAGCAAGGGAACATGAAGGTGGCCGAGTATGCCAGACAGTTATCTTTGCTCTTGAAGTATGTGCCACATGTAGCTAACCAGGAAAGGACTAAGATGAACAAGTTCATGAAAGGATTGAGGCCTGATCTATTCCGGATGGTGTTTTCTGGTTCCCTTGAAACTTATGCTGATGCTGTGAAAAGAACAGTGGACATTGAGGAGAGTTTGTTGGAGGCAGAGGCTCAGGTTCAGCCGATGACTGGATGAGCTTTTCAGCCCGTGATTGAGGTGTCGCAATCATTTCATTCTCCTTAAGGGTCGCAGCAATCGAATCGCCAAAGGTTTCGACCTCGATGCAAACAGTTCAAGAAGAAGGAGAATTTGAGTTCCTCTGGTTCAGTGAGCTTTGGTGGCAGTGGTTCTGGCAGTGTGTCTTGTGGACAGTGCGGAGGGATGTTGGCGCAGCGGCGGATCCGGATCCCGTTTCCCGGGGCGCAGCGGAAGATTTAAAAATTGCACCAGGAACGGTCAATACATGATAACAAAACAACAATAAACATCCATAGGGTGTTTAATTGTGGTACCTTGTTGGCGTCAAGGCGCCTGGCTCCGACCAGTTTCACAGGGAAACCGGCACTTCAAAGAAACCCTAGGTCATGTATTTATAGACTTGTGATGGGCTTGAACCGGCCCAATGGAATTGGGGCGGGCCCACGTCCATATGAACATTCGGTTCAAGTACATCGCCGTGGCTCCATCATAATCCTAATCGACGATCTGATCGGACCGATCTACACAGTTTCCAAAACTGAGTATTATGATGCAAAAACAATTTTTTAGACCACCTAGTCCAAAATTGCAGTTTAGCCCTTCAACTTTGGGAAATCGTAATTTGACCCCTGTTGACTTTTAGGAAGTCGCACTCCCTAAATTCCTCCTCCTATGCTCAACACATTGAACTCAAATTCCGTGTGGTAATCTTGAAGCCAGTACTTATGTGACCCTCAATTATTCAGGGATACAGCTAGCCGTGGGCTCACAACCATTGCGACTCCGAAATCACAATTTCGGACTTACCCATCGGATCATGGTAAAGCGCCTAGCAACATCGCCCCATGAACCCCTAGGTATCACTGATAGTGCCTACAAGAACCAGTCGGTCATGGTTAGCGTACAGTACGGTCCTTTCAACACATATATCCCAATTAGATCAACGACCATTGGTATATCGAGAGTCGCTAGAGATCCAATAACTATGCATACATCTTGGAGATCAAATAGTGACATCGCGTGTGTTACTAGGTAAACCCATTCACCTAAAACACATCTAGTACTCTGGCCAGAGATTTATCACACTATTATCTCCTCAGATAGCATAGGATATCCACACACAAGGGCTAGCGGTGAATCCTCGATAACGAAGCATCGACTCCTACATGCATTAGAGTCGGTAAACGGGTCAAAGTGAGGCACCTATCATGTAGAGTCTCAATGTCGTTTCGAGTAGTGAGGACTAATCAGTACAACCAAGACCTCGGACTTATCCACTCAACAAATGGTAACCACTTGGAAAGTCCGAACGAGGGTAGTTCGATAGATCACCAGGTCACTATACATCTTCATGCTCAGAACTTCACAATGTTCCCTACCAATGAAACGTGGTACTAGTCTCGAGCTCAGGTGGCCTTATCCTCATTTTGACGGCCCAATCGACTAGAAACGAATTCAGAATACACAGTGAATATTAGATGTGTTTCATGATAGCAATCATATCCACTATCACATCTAACATACACTATAGTGTCTAGGTCTTTATCCAACACAATTGTTAACATTATAAATCAATAATGAAGATAAAGAATGCCATAAAGAAATACGAATTTCATAAATAAAGATCGTTATACAAAGAGTCAATAAAACCCACACGCCACAAGTTGGCTAGTTGGGCATCTACTCTAACAATCTCCCCCTTGCCCTAAAGCCAACTACTAATCAGACGCAGTCAGGAATTCGATAATCTGAATCAAGGGAACATGAAGGTGGCCGAGTATGCCAGATAGTTATCTTTGCTCTTGATGTATGTGCCACATGTAGCTAACCAGGAAAGGACTAAGATGAACAAGTTCATGAAAGTATTGAGGCCTGATCTATTCCGGATGGTGTTTTCTGGTTCCCTTGCAACTTATGCTGATGCTGTGAAAAGAACAGTGGACATTGAGGAGAGTTTGTTGGAGGCAGAGGCTCAGGTTCAGCCGATGACTGGATGAGCTTTTCAGCCCGTGATTGAGGTGTCGCAATCATTTCATTCTCCTTAAGGGTCGCAGCAATCGAATCGCCAAAGGTTTCGACCTCGATGCAAACAGTTCAAGAAGAAGGAGAATTTGAGTTCCTCTGGTTCAGTGAGCTCTGGTGGCAGTGGTTCTGGCAGTGTGTCTTGTGGACAGTGCGGAGGGATGTTGGCGCAGCGGCGGATCCGGATCCCGTTTCCCGGGGCGCAGCGGAAGATTTAAAAATTGCACCAGGAACGGTCAATACATGATAACAAAACAACAATAAACATCCATAGGGTGTTTAATTGTGGTACCTTGTTGGCGTCAAGGCGCCTGGCTCCGACCAGTTTCACAGGGAAACCGGCACTTCAAAGTTTGGCGGCGGTAGATCTCCTAATCCGGTCCACGACTGGAAACAGGACTCCTTCGTCAGCCTGCACTAGAAGACCTAATGAATTTATCACGGACGTAATCTCCTGTTGGCGGTGGCCGGAACGAGTCCGGCGGAAGGAGGCGGCGGCGCGTGGGGCGGCGGCCGAGAGGAGGTTATGGAGAGGGGGGGCGGCGGCTTAGTGTCTAGGGTTTGTGTGATGCTTAAGTGTGTCATGCAACCCTAGGAACTCATGTATATGTAGGTGTGATGGGCTTGAACCGGCCCAATGGACTTGGGGCGGGCCCAAGTCCATATGAACATTCGGTTCAAGTACATCGCCGTGGCTCCATCATAATCCCGATCGACGATCAGATCGGACCGACCTACACAATTTCCAAAACTGAGTATTATGATGCGAAAACAATTTTTCAGACCACCTATTCCAAAATTGCAGTTTAGCCCCTCCAAGTTTCAAGGATAGTCAAACTAGCCCAAACTTTAGGGAAATTGCAATTTGACCCCTGTTTACTTTTAGGAAGTCGCACTCCCTAAATTCCTCCTCCTATGCTCAACACATTGAACTCAAATTCCGTGTGGTAATCTTGAAGCCAGTACTTATGTGACCCTCAATGATTCAGGGATACAGCTAGCCGTGGGCTCACAACCATTGCGACTCCGAAATCACAATTTCGGACTGACCCATCGGATCATG
>KQ999101.1:64009-75820 GCA_001598015.1 Dorcoceras hygrometricum
AATCCAGTACTTGTGTGACCCTCAATGGTTCAGGGATACAGCTAGTCGTGGGCCCACAACCATTGTGGCTCCGGAATCACAATTCCGGACCTTCCCAACGGATCATGGTAAAGCGTCTAGCAACATCGCCGCATGATCCCCTAGGTATCACTGATAGTGCCTGCAAGAACCAGTCGGTCGTGGTTAGCGTACAGTACGGTCCTTTCAATCCATATATCCCGATCAGATCAACGACCATTGGTAAATCGAGAGTCGCTCTATATCCGATAGCTATGCATACAAAACATCGCCCCATGATCCCCTAGGTATCACTGATAGTGCCTGCAAGAACCAGTTGGTCGTGGTTAGCGTACAGTACGGTCCTTTCAATCCATATATCCCGATCAGATCAACGCCCATTGGTAAATCGAGAGTCGCTATATATCCGATAGCTATGCATACATCTTGGAGATCGAATAGTGACATCGCGAGTGTAACTAGGTAAACACATTTACCTAAAACACTTCTAGTACTCTGGCCAGAGATTCATACACTATTATCCCCTCAGATAGCATAGGATATCCACGCATGTCTGCGAGCGGTGAATCCTCGACAACGATGCATCGACTCCTACATTCATCGGGGTCTCACCCAATCCCGACGCCTTATGACCCCAAGTGAGTCGGCAAACGGGTCAAAGTGAGACGCCTATCATGTAGAGTCTCAATGACGTTTCGAGTCGTGAGGACTAATCAGTACAACCAAGACCTCGGACTTATCCACTCGACAAATGGTAACCACTTGGAAAGTCCGAACGAGGGTAGTTCGATAGATCACCAGGTCACTATCTATCTGCATGCTCAGAACATCACAATGTTCCCTACCAATGAAACATGGTACTTCGCATCGCAGATACTAGTCTGGAACTCGGGCGGCCTTATCCTCATTTTGTCGGCCCAATCGACTAGGAACATGTTCAGAATACACTGCGACTATTAGATGTGTTTCATGATAGCCGTCATACCCACTATCACATCTAACATACGCTTCAGTGCATTCTAGGTCTTTACTCAACGCAATTGTAAATCATTACACACATAATGAAAGTAAAGAATGCCATATAAGTAAATGCGAATATCATTTATAAAGACTGTTTGTACAAGAGTCTATAAAAACCCACACGCCACAAGTTGGCTAGTTGGACATCTACTCTAACAAAAATTGCACCGGGAACGGTCAATACATGATAACAAAACAACAATAAACATCCATAGGGCGTTTAATTGTGGTACCTTGCTGGCGTCTAGGCGCCTGGCTCCGACCAGTTTCACAGGGAAACCGGCACTTCAAAGGTTTGCGGCGGTAGATCTCCTAATCCGGTCCATGACTGGAAACAGGACTCCTCGTCAGCCTGCACTAGAAGACCTGACGAATTTATCACGGATGGAATCTCCTCTTCGCGGTGGCCGGAACGAGTCCGGCGGAAGGAGGCGGCGGCGCGTGGTGCGGCGGCCGAGAGGAGGTTGTGGAGAGGGGGGGAGGCGGCTTAGTGTCTAGGGTTTGTGTGATGCTTAAGTGTGTCATGCAACCCTAGGCACTCATGTATATGTAGGTGTGATGGTCTTGAACCGGCCCAATGGACTTGGGGCGGGCCCAGGTCCATATGAACATTCGGTTCAAGTACATCGCCGTGGCTCCATCATAATCACGATCGACGATCAGATCGGACCGACCTACACAGTTTCCAAAACTGAGTATTATGATGCGAAAACAATTTTCAGACCACCTATTCCAAAATTGCAGTTTAGCCCCTCCAAGTTTCAAGGATAGTCAAACTAGTCCAAACTTTAGGGAAATTGCAATTTGACCCCTGTTTACTTTTAGTAAGTCGCACTCCCTAAATTCCTCATCCTATGCTCAACACATTGAGCTCAATTTCCATGCGGGAATCGTGAAGCCAGTACTTGTGTGACCCTCAATGGTTCAGGGATACAGCTAACCGTGGGCTCACAACCATTGCGACTCCGAAATCACAATTTCGGACTTACCCATCGGATCATGGTAAAGCGCCTACAACATCGTCTCATGATCCCCTAGGTATCACTGATAGTGCCAGTATCATGGTTAGCATACAGTACGGTCCTTTCAACACATATATCCCGATTAGATAAACGACCATTGGTATATCGAGAGTGGCTAGAGATCCAATAACTATGCATACATCTTGGAGATCAAATAGTGACATCGCGTGTGTTACTATGTAAACCATTTACCAAAAATGCAACTAGTACTCTGGCCAGAGATTTATCACACTATTATCTCCTCAGATAGCATAGGATATCCACGCACAAGGGAGAGTGGTGAATCCTCGACAACGAAGCATCGACTCCTACATGCATCGGGACCTCACCCAATCCCGCCACCTAACGACCCCATCAGAGTCGATAATTGGGTCAAAGTGAGGCACCTATCATGTAGAGTCTCAATGACTTTTCGAGTAGTGAGGACGAATCAGTACAACCAAGACCTCGGACTTATCCACTCGACAAATGGTAACCACATGGAAAGTTCGAACGAGGTTAGTTCGATAGATCACCAGGTCACTATCCATCTGCATGCTCAGTGCTATAAAGAAATACGAATTTCATAAATAAAGATCATTATACAGAGAGTCAATAAAATCCACACGCCACAAGTTGGATAGTTGGGCATCTACTCTAACAAGGGAAGCATCTGACTTCGCAGTGTCGTGGAGTTCAGGGGACTTGCCATAACTGTGGACAGCCTGGACATTTTCTGAGAGTATGTCCTTTGTTGAGGGGACAGTCTTCGGTTCCTTCGCAGCAGGGTTCGGCTGGTGGTTCTTCGCAGAGACCGTAGTTTCCTACCCCGACCCAACGATCTGTATTTCAACCCCGCGAACCGTCTAGGTTTGGAGGATCTTCTAGACCTCAGTTTCAGGTACCGCAGCAGGCCCAGGCGAATGCCTTGACGAGGGAGCAGGCTGAGGATACGCCTGGTATAGTTATCGCCGGTACATGCTCTATCTTTGATTTTCCTGCGAGAGTTTTGGTTGATACAGGAGCATCACAGTCCTTTGTTTCTGCATCGGTTTGTGCATGAGTGTGGGTTTAGAGTTACTCCACTGTGTGATGTTGTGTCTGTGTCTACTCCTGCTGGTGTGCGGTTGTTGTCCCATGAGATCGTGATTGACTGTGTGATTCGATTCGATCAGAACGTGTTAGTGGAGAATTTGATATCTTTGGATATGAGGGATTTTTATTGTACCTTGGGAATGGATGTATTGTCTAGCTATAAGGCTACTGCAGAATGTTTCCATGGTGTGGTGAGATTTCGCCCCCATTCGGGTGAGAATTGGGATTTATACGGCACGGATTCGAGGTTTAAGATTCCACTGGTGTCTGCCATGGATATGTTTATCCTGTTGTCACTGTATAATGCTAGATTTATTATCTACGCACTTGACGTTTCCCAAGGGTCATGATTGGAGTTGAGCGACATTCCGATTGTCCTAGAGTTTCCGACGTGTTTCCAGACGAGATTCCTGGATTCCCTCCGAGACGTGAGATCGACTTCAGTATCGAGTTGGTGCCCGGTACAGCCTCAATTTCTAGAGCTCCTTACAGGTTGGCGCCAGCAGAGTTGAAGGAACTCAAGGATCAGTTGAGAGATCTCTTGGAGAAAGGCTTCATTAGACCGAATATGTCGCCTTGGGGAGTTCCGATTTTGTTTGTGATTAACATTATAAATCAGTAATGAAGATAGAGAATGCTATAAAGAAATACGAATTTCATAAATAAAGATCATTATACAGAGAGTCAATAAAATCCACACGCCACAAGTTGGATAGTTGGGCATCTACTCTAACAAGGGAAGCATCTGACTTCGCAGTGTCGTGGAGTTCAGGGGACTTGCCATAACTGTGGACAGCCTGGACATTTTCTGAGAGTATGTCCTTTGTTGAGGGGACAGTCTTCGGTTCCTTCGCAGCAGGGTTCGGCTGGTGGTTCTTCGCAGAGACCGCAGTTTCCTACCCCGACCCAACGATCTGGATTTCAACCCCGCGAACCGTCTAGGTTTGGAGGATCTTCTAGACCTCAGTTTCAGGTACCGCAGCAGGCCCAGGCGAATGCCTTGACGAGGGAGCAGGCTGAGGATACGCCTGGTATAGTTATCGCCGGTACATGCTCTATCTTTGATTTTCCTGCGAGAGTTTTGGTTGATACAGGAGCATCACAGTCCTTTGTTTCTGCATGGTTTGTGCATGAGTGTGGGTTTAGAGTTACCCCACTGTGTGATGTCGAAGAAGAAAGATGGATCTATGAGGATGTGCGTTGATTTCCGACAAAATAAAGCGACGGTGAAGAACAAGTATCCTTTACCGAGGATTGATGACTTGTTCGATCAATTGCAAGTATCGGCTGTGTACTCGAAGATTTATTTATGCTCTGGCTATCACCAGTTGTGGATTAGAGACCCCGATGTAGCGAAGATAGCTTTTCGGATGAGATACTGGCATTATGAGTTTCTTGTGATGCCGTTTGGATTGACGAATGCCCCAGCTGTTTTCATGGATTTCGCGTCTTTAGCGAGTACATTGATCGATTTGTGGTTGTCTTCATATATGACATCTTGGTGTATTCGAGGAGTTGAGAGAGCATAAGGAGCATCTGAGATTGGTGTTGCAGAGATTCAGAGACTCGCAGTTGTACGCCAAGTTCAGTAAGTGTGAATTTTGGCTAGACAGAGTTATCTTTTTGGGTCATGTGATGTACTCGAAGATTTATTTATGCTCTGGCTATCACCAGTTGTGGATTATAGACCCCGATGTAGCGAAGATAGCTTTTCGGACGAGATACGGGCATTATGAGTTTCTTGTGATGCCGTTTGGATTGACGAATGCCCCAGCTGTTTTCATGGATTTCGCGTCTTTAGCGAGTACATCGATCGATTTGTGGTTGTCTTCATATATGACATCTTGGTGTATTCGAGGAGTTGAGAGAGCATAAGGAGAATCTGAGATTGGTGTTGCAGAGATTGAGAGACTCGCAGTTGTACGCCAAGTTCAGTAAGTGTGAATTTTGGCTAGACAGAGTTATCTTTTTGGGTCATGTGATTTCAGCACAAGGTATTTTTGTGGATCCGAGTAAGGTCGAAGCAGTTCTTAACTGGGAGAGACCTAGGAATGTTTCCGAGATCCGTAGTATATTGGGTTTAGCTGGTTATTATAGGCGTTTCATCGAGAAGTTCTCTTCGATAGCCAGGTCGATGACTCAGTTTACTCAGAAGGATAGGATGTTCATTTGGACTTACGAGTGCGAGTCTAGTTTTTAGACGTTGAAGGAGAAGTTGACGACTGCTCCTGTTTTGGCTCTACCGTCTGGATCTGGAGGTTTTGTGGTATGCTCCGATGCATCTCTGAGTGGGTTGGGATGTGTTCTGATGCAGAACGGGTTCGTGATTGCATATGCGTCTCGACAGTTGAAGCCTCACGAGACGAGGTACCCCGTCCATGATTTAGAATTGGCTGCGATAGTGTTGCCTTGAAGATTTGGCGTCACTATCTGTATGGTGAAGAGTTTTTGGTGTACACTGACAACAAGAGTTTGAAATATATCTTCAAGCAGTCAGATTTGAATATGAGGCAGCGTCGTTGGATGGATTTGCTCAAGGATTTTAACTGTGAGATTCAGTATCAACCTCGGCGGATGAACTCAGTAGCCGATGCTTTGTGTAGGAAAGCCCAGCCTACGATGCTTACATCTTTGAGTGTCTCGAGCAGCTACGATCAGTTGAGTACTTCTGGTTGGCGATTCCAGTCGGGTGATCAGTACTTCTTGGTTTCTTTGATTCAGGTTGAACTGCAGATTGTGAATGACATAAGAGAGGCGCAGAGGACTGATCCGTATATCCATGAATTGAAGATTAAAGCCCGAAGTGGTCAGTCTGATGATTTCTCTGTTGCTTCTAATGGATGTTTGAGATTAGAGGAAGATTAGTGGTTCCGAACCTGATAGATTTGAAAGAGACCATCTTGAATGAAGCACATTGTAGTCGGTACAGTGTGCATCAAGGAGAGAGAAAAATATACCATGCTCTGAAGTCTCACTACTGGTGGGAAGGCATGAAGAGCGACATTTCTGGTTTTTTTGCTAAGTGTTTGAATTGCCAGAAGGTTAAGGCTGAGAGGATGAGACCTGGTGGATTGTTGCAGAGTTTAGAGGTGCCTCGATGGAATTGGGAGCACATCTCCATGGATTTTGTGACTCATCTATCTAGATCGAGTAGGGGATGTGATGCGATTTGGGTGGTGATTGATAGACTTTCGAAGTCAGCCCATTTCATTCCTATGATGTGAGGTGTTCGATGAAGAAAATGACAAATTTGTATGTCAACCATGTGGTTAGATTGCATGGAGTGCCTGTTTCGATAGTGTACGATAGAGATCCAAGATTCACATCTCGAATTTGGAAGAGCTTGCAAGCAGCGATGTGTTCGCGATTGGCTATGGTTACAGCCTACCACCCACAGACAGATGGTCAGTCTGAGCGGACCATTCAGACTTTATAAGACATGTTGCGTGCAATTGTGATGGATTTCAGTGGTGGCTGGCAGGATTCCTTGTCCTTGGTTGAGTTTTCGTATAACAACAGCTACCAAGTGACTATCGGGATGGCTCCGTTTGAAGCTTTGTATGGTCGTAAGTGTAGATCTCCGATTTGTTGGGATGAAGTTGGTGAGAAACAGCTTTCTACCCCTAAATTTGTGCAGCACATGAAAGATCAGAATGATTTGATTCGAAGTAGAATGAAGGCTTCACAAGATAGATATGCAAGCTATGCTAACAGAATACGCAGACCTTTGGAATTTGAGGTTGGCGATCGAGTATTCCTCAAGATTTCTCCTTTCAAGAGCGTGATGCGATTCAGATTTAAAGGCAAATTGGCTCCTAGATTTTTCGGTCCTTTTGAGATTGTTGAGCGGATTGGATAGTTGGCTTATAGATTGAGGCTCCTGACGAGTTAGCAGCGATACATGATGTTTTTTATATATCAATGTTGAGAAAATACGAGACAGATCCGTCCCATGTTTTGAGAACCGACGAAGTCGAGCTGGATTCTGCCTTGAGCTATGTGGAATATCCAGTGCAGATTCTGGACAGAAAGGAGAAGCAGCTGAGGAATAAAGTGATTCCGTTGGTGATGGTCCAATGGAGTAAGCATAGCCGAGAAGAAGCTACCTGGGAAGTGGAAGAGAAGATGAGACAAGAACGGCCTCATCTATTTGAGCTGTGACAGCAGTCGAATTCCAGGTAATTTCTGATTTTTCATGCTTCAAGTTTGGATTGTTGTTGTGGTTGGTTTGAGTATTTTGATTTATTTTCCCTGTGTTTGCCGTTGATTTAGAGGACGAAATCTCTTAAGGTGGGGAGAATGTGAGGAATCTGATTTTAGATTAGTGATTAATCGGATTTGGTTTGGGATTAGTCACGTGAGTTACGAATTTTCAGATTTCAGACTTGAGGATTTTTGGTGAAGTCTGGTTTGAGGTTATCAGATTTCACCTGGAATGTGAGGAATCTGATTTTAGATTAGTGATTAATCGGATTTGGTTTGGGATTAGTCACGTGAGTTACGAATTTTCAGATTTCAGACTTGAGGATTTTTGGTGAAGTCTGGTTTGAGGTTATCAGATTTCACCTGGAATTTTTTAGTTTTGGAGTCGAATTGATGAATTTGTGATAAAAATCTGATTCCAGTAGTGTTCTGGCGTGAGCATGCAGTTGTAGCGCTAGCGGGTGAGGTCTGATTAGTGGTTGGTGGCGCGGGAGTGATGCGTAGTCGTTTTGCATAAATTCAGATGTCTCTCTAGTGGGAGAAATCTGGTCAGTAATGCATTTCAGACGTCAACGCGGGTCAACGGTACTGTAGCGAGCGAACGCAGTTGTGTTGACTGAGATTTGTTAGCGCACGGATGTGATCAGAAGTCGCGTGTTGGTCAACCTAGCTGAGTTGATTGCTGGTGTTGTAGAGAAAATCAGCTGTTGCTATTACAAGAGATTTGTTTCAGCTGTAAGTGAACGCTGGAAGCTGTGAGTGTGAAGGATCAGCTATGAGATAGCGCGACGTCGGCTGAGTTAGTTAGTGGGGATTCTGATGCGTCGTTGTTTGGATTAGTTAGTACGACGTCATTAGATAACATGTTAGGAGCGCAAAGTCTGAATTGTATCAGCTGAGGCAATAGCCAGAATAAATGTTAGATTCAGCTGTGAGACTTTTGCCTTAGTGAGAGATCCGATCAGTACCAGAATCTGAATTGATGAGAACAGTAGAGAATTGAGGATTTATATACCAAGTGCTGATTTACACTTAGCGTATTTTTGACCCGATATTTCTTATCCTCATCTTTGAAACCCTCGTTAGGTACTGTTCACCGTAGCTTATTTCTCTGAATTCCCGTCGTTTCACACTGCCGTTTAGAACGAGATTGGTGGCGTTGGGTTCCTCTTGAGTTGCTCTTTTGATTGATGCTAGCTGGGAGGCCTGAGTCGACGATTGAAGAGAAGCACGAAGAATCTGTCGTTCGAAGATTTTTCGTGAAATCTGAACCGTGTGCTCTTTGATTGAAACCCAGTTAGGTACTGTTCACCGTAGCTTATTTCTCTGAATTCCCGTCGTTTCACACTGCCGTTTAGAACGAGATTGGTGGCGTTGGGTTCCTCTTGAGTTGCTCTTTTGATTGATGCTAGCTGGGAGGCCTGAGTCGACGATTGAAGAGAAGCACGAAGAATCTGTCGTTCGAAGATTTTTCGTGAAATCTGAACCGTGTGCTCTTTGATTCTTCTCGACGCTTGAATTTGTGGTCCCAAGAGCATCCTGTCGTGGTTGCAAGATCAGCTAGGAACAAATTTTGTGCAGGCTGAGGATTTCCGTGCCTTTGAGAGATCTGTTGAGGTAGATTTGCGATGAGAGGTACGAATTTGAGCAGCTCTAAACAGCTAAGGGCATGAGCATGTGTATATTTCCTGTTATGAGATCTGTTTGAACTGTTGGCTAATTTACCTTGTGTGGTTAATTGATATCTGTTTTCACGTATTGATATTGAATGTATTTAGAATTGATTATTGAATGGCATTCATGCGTACATATTGAGCCTTCTGATTCATTGATGACCTGATTGAGATAGAGCCACGTTGTGATCGGCAGAATGCTCAATATGTATGTGTATCGAACCAGGGGATGCCCTGTGTTTCAATGTAGTTGGGGATCTGTTGTTGATTTGATTTATGTGTTACCTGTTGTTTATGAGTTTCGATTTAACTCGTATTTTGAGTATAGGTATTTTGAACGATTGTTTGAGTTTAGGCCCAAATTAATTCGAAAATTTTTAAGCCCTGTTTTATGCTTCCGTAACTATGTGCTTAATTGTGTTGTAATCTTTGTGGTTTAGCACGGGGCCTTACATTCTGTGAATTCCATTGTTATTTATTTTTTAATCTTTAGTAATTTGAGCAATATTTAAGCACCATCTCTTCATCTGTGCATATGGTTGTTCCCAAATCTGTTTTCCTTTTCCAAAATCTGAAAACCCCTGCGACTGTGTTAGTGTAGGGAGAGCTTTGTTTTAAATATTTCGGGGAAGACCAGATTTCGAACCCTTTTTGATTCTCACAAAAAGGGAGAGAATTTTTTAGATCATGCATTTGTTATTCCAAGTTTTGTGTAAATCAAAAAGGGAGAGATTGATGGATCTCTGTAAACAGATCCAGATCTGAGTTTTGAATTACACAAAACTTGTTATTGTGCTTTTAATGTTTCTACTAAGTGTGCAGATGTTAGCTGAAATACAACAAGAGAGATCTGGACAGACAAGTGTTTATCAGAAAAGTTCTCAACCGGATTAGAAAAGTAGAAAGAAGATAAGAGAATTGAAGATTTCAGCAGTCGTGACGTCATCCAAGCTTATTGAAGATTTCAGCAGTCATGACGTTATTCAATCTTATTGAATATTTCAGCAGTCGTGGCATCATCGAAAGCTGGGCAGCAGTGAGATGTTTCAGATCTGATACAGTAACTCAATCAGATCTGATACTGTAGCAGACCAAGAGCTCAAAATAGTAGATCGCGATTTCGGAGCCCTAAACGTAGGAATTTGGCCGAAAAGCGGCTTAGGTCAGCAGCTAAGTTTTTGAGTCTTGCTCGTTGGACCGTTTCGGAGGGAATAGCACTGGTCTCATGCGAAAATGTGAAGTCTGATCAGAGGTGAAGACAAGAGCAGTTGAGTCAGATGTTTAAGACAAGAGATCTGGATCCAGCTATGAACAGAAGAACGACTCAGCAGTGAAGAGAAGTCTGTTCAGCAGTGAAGAAAAGTCTGTTCAGCAGGAAGAGAAGTATGTTCAGCAGTGAAGAGAAGTCTGTTCAGCAGTGAAGAGAAGACGATATCAGATGTCAATCATATGTGAAGAAAAGATGCAAGCAGAAGCTGAATCAAAGATCGAAGCTGGATAAGAAGCAATAAAGAAAACACACAGATGCGAAGCAGTTGACAACAAATAAGAAGATTAACTGGAGCATAGAAGTCAACTGCTGAGCCTATTCAGATGTCAACAAAAGATTATTCAGAAGACGACAAAAGCCTGCAAAGTAAGGGACACAAGGACAACTCTGTCGATACTTTACAGAACACCTTTCAACGTGAAGAAACTTGTGTCCAACGGATTAATATGAACTGAGGCTATTTATTCAAGAAGATTGATGAAGATGATGATGCTGGGTGAGAAATTAAATGAATAGAGAGACAATAAGGAAGAAGGGAAGAAACCAGAGAAGTAAAGCAATCGACCACCATGGGAGAAGAACATATATCAAGTGTCGACTGCTGAACTTAATCAGCTTTGAGAGCAACTTCCAGTGTGTGGGATGTTATATTTGAGAGTCGATCTTACACTGTAAATCTCACACACACAAAGATTCACTCACATATATATGAGAGATGTGCGATATATAATAGTGAGTGAATCAAAACCAAAAACAAAACACAAATCCCGTCCAAGCACGAAGACGTTAACCTCTGTGTATGTATCCTTTCTCATTGAGGTATAAAACAAGTGATTGAGTGAACACAACTGAGAGCTGGTGCAGAGTCTAGGAGTTCAGATTTGGGCAGTGGGTTATGTTGGGATCCGGATCGCGCCTCCCGACGAGGCAGTGGAAGAACAGAAAAACAGGTGCCGGGAGACGATCAATACGATAATACAATCAAACTTAGACATTCATAGTGCGTTCAAGATCACTACCTTGCTGGAAACTCATGCCTGGCTCCGACCGGTTTCGTAAAGAAAACGGCACTTCACGGTAGACTGGGGTAGATAACGCCAATCAGGTCCACGACCGGAGACGGGATTCCTTCGTCAGCCTGCACTAGAAGGCCTGACGAGATCTGCACGGACGGATTCTCCTCGTCAAGATTGGCCGGAAACAATTTTCCGACGGCACGTGGCGACGGCGGCGGCGGCGGCGTATGAAGAGAGGGGGGGAGGCGGCTATCAAGCTCTAGGTTTAGAGTTTAGAGTCTAGTTTTTTAGTTAATGAAGTCTAGTCTAATTAAATAGACTTGTGGTAGGATTGTACCGGCCCAACGGGCCCGAGTCCAACGGGTGAACATTCGGTTCATCCCCACCACTGTGACTTCATCGTAACTCCGATCGCCGATCAGATCGGACCGATCGATTCAGTTTCCAAAACTGAATACTATAATCTGAAAAACCATTTTTCAGAACCCCAGTGAAAAATGACCGTTTTGCCCCTC
>KQ999101.1:81624-104115 GCA_001598015.1 Dorcoceras hygrometricum
TGAGAGCTTCAATGTATCAATCTCACACACCCGGATTCATTCACACCTGTTTGTGAATGAATCTCGAAATATGTTTACAGTTCCGTCCAAGCATGAAGACGTAAAACTCTTGTGTATGTAATCAGTTACACAGTTGAGGTTGTTGTGCATTTGTGGAGTCTAGGAGTTCTCACAGCTGCTGGTTGTGGGATTGGGTCTGTACACGCAGTTGTAAGATCAAATCTTCTAGTGGAGCCTTCCGAGGTGGAAGAAGGGGAGATGTAGGATGTTGATATCCGAACTTCCATAAACAAACCTGCTGAGTATCGTGTTCTTTAAGCATTCAGTATTGCATATTTACTTAGCACGCATACACGTTTACAGTTCAGCAGTTGCTTGTATTTTAGCATACGCATAAACAGAATTCAGCATCTTAGCATTGCATATCAGCAGCACACAAGCACACAAGTCTCGAACAGAATTATGTTGTACATAAATCTGTTTGAGTTGTTTTAAAATATAGGATTCAGTTCTGGTATTTTCCTCATGATTTTTAAATCATACCAGATCTGTCTCCGGTGCTCTTTGTATTGTAATTGTTCAAGAACAACGAGCTATTGCAGCTCAAGTTTGTATCGGCAGCGCGCAAAATATTTTAAAAGCCTTTATCAAACGCGCAGCTGCTGATCTCTTAGTGATCCTTTATTTCAAAATCGGACCAACAGGGAGCTACCCACTCGTCTCACGTATACTGCACCAGATGCAACAATAGCTCAACCTGCTGTTGCTCACTCATGAGGTGTGGGAGCTACCCACTCCGCCCATAGCAGCTAACAGTCCCAGCAGGGAGATGAGGGATGGGAGTTACCCGCACGCCTCCAGCATTAAGGTATACGGGAGTTACCCGCTCGTCCTTAAGCCCAGCATCCTGGTACGCTCAGCTCGAATACAAGCCATAGCTAAAAAAACAAAGCTCGACAGAAGGATATGCGTGTATGCAAATGCAGCAGCTGATATTATAACACATGCACAATAATAACAGCAAAGAGCATACACAGCAAGGCATAAAATCCACGCTCAATCCATAGCTGTAACAAAGCTCAACATCCGTACCTTAACTTCTGAGTTATACTTAGCACATGCAGTTTGCCATAATGAAAGTCCTAGCAACGCAGATCCACCACCTGCTAAGCCAATACAAGCAATTTGCTCAAGGAATACAACTCAGAAACACAGCAGCTGGGATCTACGATTCCACCAGCGCTAGATCTACCTTTCTATCACCACGAAAGCTCGCCTTAAGCCCAGCATCCTGGTACGCTCAGCTCGAATACAAGCCATAGCTAAAAAAACAAAGCTCGACAGAAGGATATGCGTGTATGCAAATGCAGCAGCTGATATTATAACACATGCACAATAATAACAGCAAAGAGCATACACAGCAAGGCATAAAATCCACGCTCAATCCATAGCTGTAACAAAGCTCAACATCCGTACCTTAACTTCTGAGTTATACTTAGCACATGCAGTTTGCCACAATGAAAGTCCTAGCAACGCAGATCCACCACCTGCTAAGCCAATACAAGCAATTTGCTCAAGGAATACAACTCAGAAACACAGCAGCTGGGATCTACGATTCCACCAGCGCTAGATCTACCTTTCTATCACCACGAAAGCTCTAACAAAGCTAAAAGGTAGAATCTTTTCTTACCCCAACAAGCTAGGATAGGATGCGAAATCCGACGCTTATGCAAACAGACTACACAAGGGAGATGTCTCTACGATCCTCTTCCAGCTTCTCCGCTGCCTAATAAAAGGGTATGAGACGAAATGCCTTAGCAAGAGGAGTCCAACGCTACCACTCTCGCTCTCGTCGGAGCTATCTACCGTCGGTAATTGAAATGAAGAAGGTTACTGTGAACAGTAAGTAGGGTATCGCGACAAGATAAGCTTCACGGGAAATATTTCTAAGTGTCGGGGAAACAATAATTGAACGCAAGGACCAAGTCCTCTATTTATAGTCACAACTGACTAACTAGGAAACAGATCCACCGACAACTTCAGCTATCACCGCTGATATTCCAACCAACAGCTGAATCTCTCCTCAGCTGAGTCCTATCGCTAAACTGCGATCAACTAAATCAAACGACGTCGCAGGAGTTACTGTCGCAACTGAACACGTCACCCGCTACTCACTGCTGAACAACTATCTAACAGCTGATCGCTCACTCAACAGCTTATCCTTCAATCAACAGTTGAATACACGCACAACCCAACAGATGAGTCCTAGCGCTAAATCAAAACGCTGTCGTTCCAACTAATCCAAACGACGACCTACTAGCAACCGCAACTGAAAACACTCTAATCGCCGCTACAACTGAAAGTGATCATCCACTGCTGAATTCCACATTTAACCAATTCCGATGGCTACTCCAAGCACATCGACTCACAACTGGTCCGATCCCAATCAAAATCTGAATCAGCAAAATGTTCGGGTCTCACATCTCTCCCCCACTAAGACACGATTTCGTCCTCGAAATCAACAAGTCCAAGAACAACTCAACTGAACCCAAGAGCTCAAGATAACTGGAAACAAGCTAACTACTGGAATCTATTACAATACTTACTCAAACAGATGCGGCCATTCACGCTGCATCTTCTCTTCCAGTTCCCATGTAGCTTCTTCTCTACCATGCTTGCTCCACTGAACCATTACCAACGGAATGGTTTTATTTCTCAACTGTTTCTCCTTCCTATCCAAGATCTGCAAGGGATATTCCAAGTAACTCAAAGTCTGATCAAGCTCAACCTCGTCTGTTCCCAATACATGAGACGGATCTGGCTCATACTTCCTCAACATGGAAACATGAAAGACATCATGTAAAGAAGACAATTCTGCTGGCAACAACAGCCGATAAGCTAAACGGCCAATCATTTCTAAGATCTCATAAGGACCAACATAACGAGGGGCTAACTTACCCTTCAGACCAAATCGCATAACACTACGAAAAGGGGAAACCTTAAGGAAAACACGATCACCAACCTGAAACTCTAAAGGCCTACACCTCTTATTCGCATAGCTGGCTTGGCGATCTTGTGCAGCTTTCATACGTTGATGGATTAGATCCACTTGATCTCTCATTTGCTGCACAAATTCTGGAGAAGACAGCTGCTTCTCCCCCACTTCTTCCCAACACACAGGCGATCTGCACTTCCTGCCATACAACGCCTCAAACAGTTCCATGCCAATAGATACTTGATAGCTATTATTATAGGAGAATTCCACCAAGGACAACGAATCCTGCCAGCTACCACCGAAGTCCATCACAACAGCTCTTTAATATCCTCCAAAATCTGGATAGTTCACTCAGATTGGCCATCTGTATGGGGGTGATACGCTGTACTCATAGCCAATCTAGTCCCTAGGGTTGCCTGCAAACTTTTCCAAAACCTGGAAGTAAACCTCGGATCTCTGTCTGAGACTATCGAAACAGGCACACCATGCAGACGCACTATACAATCTATGTACATCTTCGCCATCTTCTTCAAAGAGAACGACATACCATTGGGAATGAAGTGCGCAAACTTCGACAATCTGTCTACAACCACCCAAACAGCATCACACCCTCTGCTGGAATGAGGTAGATGCGTCACAAAATCCATCGGTATGTGCTCCCAATTACATTGGGGCACTTCCAGACTCTGCAATAGACCACCAGGTCTCATCCTTTCAGCCTTAACTTTCTGAAAATTCAGACACTTGGCCACAAAATCAGCAATGTCACTCTTCAATCCAGCCCACCAGAAGTGAGGCTTCAGCGCTTGGTACATCTTCCTCACTCCAGGATGAACACTGTATCTACTACAGTGCGCTTCTCTCAGAATATGTTCCTTCAAATCTTTGAGGTTTGGCACAACCAGCCGGCCACGGAACCTCAAACAACCATCAGACGAAACAGAATAGTCCTCAAGCTGTCCAGATCTTACCTTCAGCTTTAGCTCATGGATGGAAGGATCTGTCTTTTGAGCAGCTCTAATGCTCGCAACAACCTGTGGCTCTACTTGAAAAGAAGAAACCACAACAAAATCCTCAGCTGGGTAAAACTGCCAACCAGTAGTGCTAAGATGCTCACGATCCTTAGAAGAATACAACGATGCAAGCATTGCTCCTCGAGCCTTTCTGCTCAATGCATCAGCAACTACATTCACTTTCCTAGGCTGGTATTGGATCTCACACTCAAAATCCTTGAGCAGCTCCATCCATCTACGCTGTCTCATATTCAAATCTGACTACGAAAACAAATACTGAAGGCTCTTGTGGTCTGAATACACCACAAATTGCTCGCCATACAAGTAATGACGCCAAATCGTCAAAGCAAAGGCTACCACTGCTAGCTCCAAATCATGAACTGGGTATCGAGTCTCATGCGGTTTCAGCTGCCGTGAAGCATAAGCAATGACTCGACCATGCTGCATCAATACACAACCCAGTCCATTGAGCGAGGCATCTGAACATACCACATAACCACCTGAACCAGAAGGCAAGGCTAACACAGGCGCAGATGTTAACTTCTCTTTGAGCAACTGAAACCTATTCTCACGTTGCTCAGTCCAAACAAAACGCTTGTCCTTCTGGGTCAACCGTGTCATTGGCTTAGCTATGCTAGAAAATCCTTCGATAAAACGACGATAATAGCCAGTCAGACCCAAGAAACTACGAACCTCCGTCACACTCTTGGGGCGTTCCCAATTGACAACATCTTCTACCTTACTGGGATCAACCGAAATCCCATCTGCTGAAATAACGTGACCCAAAAACACAACACGATCCAGCCAGAACTCGTACTTAGAAAACTTGGCGTACAGCTGCGATTCTCTAAGCGTCTGAAGAACAACTCTCAAATGCTCCTTGTGCTCCAAAGGAGTCTTCGAATACACCAAGATGTCATCGATGAACACTATCACAAACTGATTGATGAACTCTCGAAAAACCCTATTTATCAAATCCATGAAAACTGCTGGGGCATTTGTCAAACCAAAAGGCATAACCAAAAACTCAAAATTCCCGTACCTCATACGAAAAGTAGTCTTCGCAACATCTGAATCTCATATCCTCAGTTGATGGTACCCTGAACGTAGATCGATTTTCGAATACACAAAGCCTTGCAGCTGATCGAACAAGTCATCGATCCTAGGCAACGGGTACTTATTCTTAACAGTAGCTTTATTCAGCTGACGGAAATCGATGCACATCCTCATTGTGCCATCCTTCTTCTTAACAAACAAGATAGGCGCTCCCCAAGGCGACATGCTAGGCCTAATAAAGCCTTTCTCTAGCAAATCATCCAGTTGCACCTTTAGCTTTCTCAACTCAGCAGGTGCTAAGCGATATGGTGCACGAGAAATCGAAGCTGTGCTAGGCACCAACTCAATGCTGAAGTCAATCTCCCTCCTCGGGAGAAAACCAGGGATCCCCTCCGGAAACACATCGAAAAAATGAATCGCCACTGGAACGTCACTAAGCTGCACACGAGAAGAAGAAGATGTGTCCATCACATAAATCATAAAACCAGCATCTCTGCTGATAATAAGATGAAAATCTCCAACGCTGAGATCAACGGAATCTTCGACTGAGAATCGTGGCCGTAGAAGTTCCACTTCTCGCCAACTAAGGCCTAAAACGCACGATCCCATGGAAACAATCCACGGAGGCCCTATAACTAGACAGAACGTCCATTCCTACGATACAGTCGAAATCCCACAACGTTATCCTAATCAGGTTCGCTACTAGAACGTTCTCGCCGAACCTAAGAATGCCGTCCAACACAACTTCTTGCGAGAGTAGGCTCACGCCAGCGGGGGTTGCAATAGAAACAACATCGTGCAACATAGTGGTACACAGACCACGCTCAAACACAAAAGCACCAGCAATAAATGAATGCGATGCACCAGTATCAAACAACACACGTGCAGGATAATCGAAAACAAGTCAAGTACCTGAAATCACCCCGCTCGGCATGCCCTCCGCCTAGTAATGGCATTCACTTGGGCGTGCTGGGGAAAAGCGTTATGCTGCTGGGAAGACTGTCCGAAACACGACAAACCAGGCTGCTGAAACGGCTTAAATTGCGTCTCCCCTATTCTCTTTGCTGCTGTCCAGGAAATGGACGACCCCTAGACGATCCACCACGTCCTTGCGGTGGTGCTGCAGCTTGCTGAGATCCAGCTAATGGACACACTCTCGCAAAGTGCCCATACTGCCCACAAACATTACACGATCCTTGCACCCCAGTACACTGCGTCGAAGGGTGCCTGCCACCACAAAATCCACAATACTCCACCTTGGAGCCACTGCTGCTAGAACTACCAGTACCAGAAGAACTACAACTTCCTTTCTTCTTGAACTGGTGACCACGAGGCCTAAACCTCTGGCGTCCCGACTGCTGAGCTAACTGCTGCTGCAGGGAAGGTTGAGACGATTGGGACGACGGGGAAGGCTGCGCTCCCTGAATCACTGGGCGACTACTCTGCGCCACCTGCGGCCTACGAGATCGACGATTCATCAACCCCTCCTCGATATCAATAGCGCTATCCACATCCTCTGCATAGCTCTTCGGTTTACTCGACAAAACCAAGGTATACAGCTCCTCATTCAGCCCTTCAAGAAACTTAGTTCTCTTTGCTCTCTCTTGGCCAGAAACATGCGGCACGTACGCAAGAAGGGAAGAAAACCTACGGGCATACTCTCTAGCAGACATGGAACCCTGTTCCAAGTTATCGAACTCACGCTCACGAGCGTTCACGTAGGACTCCGGGACATACTCCTGACGAAAAGCAACACAGAAACTGTCCCACGAAATCTCTACTCCAGTCTCTTCCACCGTTCTCGAAGCACCTCTCCACCAACACTCCGCACCTTTCCTCAGCTGGAAGGTAGCTAAGCTCAACTTGATCTCATCATCGTACTGCACACGGTTGAATAGACCATGATATGCTGCAACCAGGAGTCAGCATCCTCACTAGACTCATCCCCATTGAAAACATGAGGACTCATCCGCTGGAACCTAGCCATCACCAGTTCCATGCTATCCACGCGGGCTTCCAACTCGTCAACCTCTTCTTCAATCCGACTATCGTGTCTAAGAGAAGGAAAACTACGCTGATCCTTGTTCTGATCTCCCGATTCGTCCTGAAATTGTTCTCTACCTCTACTCCTACGTCTTGGTGGCATCTAAGAAGACACTAAACAGGATGAGATCACAAAGAACAGATACATCAGACAAAATATGCAGCACATAGGTCACATAGTCATGCACAAGAAACACACAACACTGTGCCTAGACTCGAGTGTGTTCTAACAAAATCGAGCTTATCCCAGCTTAAGTTCTGATACCAAAAATATCAGGCTTCGTGCACAACGCAGAGTTAAACCACGCAGAAACATATCGGAAGCAAATAAAAAGTGGCTTAAAATTTTCGCTTGGCCAGACGACTAAAAACAGATAATTTAAAATAGCACAATATTTAAAATAATCCCAGTTTACATTACGAAATACGATAGTACAGCAATTACAAGTACTAGCAACAACACAACAGCTGACACAGCTACAGCTGAACAGAAACTAAAGCACAGGGCCTTCCCCGGCTGACAGCACTAGTACATAGTATGTTATACGCTAACTGGGACACTCTATCCACCGCCTGAGGGCACCACCAGCTGGATCAAAGCCACGCCCAGCTGTGAATCCTAGAAAACCTATACAACAAGCAGGCAACAACACAGCACCAGAGGGACCTCGGGGTCAAACCCCAGTACGGAGAGCAACAAATACAGCAAACGGGAATCAGTAGATAGATATGCAGATGCTATGCAGGAGATCGAAGTACAACCAAAAGCTGGAAGCCGAGAGATCTCAAAACAGCAACTCAACAGCTGGATAACAACAACTCAACAGCTGGAGCGAAAAAACTGAAAGACAGTAGTCACAATGACCACGGAATGTATACTGAGTATATGGGAGCTACCCACTCGTCTCACGTATACTGCACCAAATGCAACAATAGCTCAATCTGCTGTTGCTCACTCATGAGGTGTGGGAGCTACCCACTCCGCCCATAGTAGCTAACAGTCCCAGCAGGGAGATGAGGGACGGGAGTTACCCGCACGCCTCCAGCATTAAGGTATACGGGAGTTACCAGCTCGTCCTTAAGCCCAGCATCCTGGTACGCTCAGCTCGAATACAAGGCATAGCTAAAAAAACAAAGCTCGACAGAAGGATATGCGTGTATGCAAATGCAACGGCTGATATTATAACACATGCACAATAATAACAGCAAAGATCATACACAGCAAGGCATAAAATCCACGCTCAATCCATAGCTGTAACAAAGCTCAACATCCGTACCTTAACTTCTGAGTTATACTTAGCACATGCAGTTTGCCACAATGAAAGTCCTAGCAACGCAGATCCACCACCTGCTAAGCCAATACAAGCAATTTGCTCAAGGAATACAACTCAGAAACACAGCATCTGGGAGCTACGACTCCACCAGCGCTAGATCTACCTTTCTATCTCCACGAAATCTCTAACAAAGCTTAAAGGTAGAATCTTTACTTACCCCAACAAGCTAGGATAGGATGCGAAATCCGACGCTTATGTTAACAGACTACACAAGGGAGATGTCTCTGTGATCCTCTTCCAGCTTCTCCGCTGCATAATAAAAGGGTATGAGACGAAACGCCTTAGCAAGAGGAGTCCAACGCTACCACTCTCGCTCTTGTCGGAGCTATCTACCATCGGCAATTGAAATGAAGAAGGTTACTGTGAACAGTAACTAGGGTATCGCGACAAGATAAGGTTCACGGGAAATATTTCTAAGCTTCGGGGAAACAATAATTGAACGCAAGGACCAAGTCCTCTATTTATAGTCACAACTAACTAACTAGGAAACAGATCCACCGACAACTTCAGCTATCACTGCTGATATTCCAACAAACGACTGAATCTCTCCTCAACTAAGTCCTATGGCTAAACACTGATCAACTTAAACGACGTCGCAGGAGTTAATGTCGCAACTGAACACGTCACCCGCTACTCACTGCTGAACAACTATCCAACAGCTGATCGCTCACTCAACAGCTGTAACATCCCGAAATTCGGATTACGTAGAAATGAGTCCATGACTAGGGGGAAAACTTTATGTTAGCATGATTTGCATGTCATTTATGTGTTTACATGATGATTTTATGCTTTACTTGTGCATGTCATTTTACGGTTATGTTAACAGACTACACAAGGGAGATGTCTCTGTGATCCTCTTCCAGCTTCTCCGCTGCATAATAAAAGGGTATGAGACGAAACGCCTTAGCAAGAGGAGTACAACGCTACCACTCTCGCTCTTGTCGGAGCTATCTACCATCGGCAACTGAAATGAAGAAGGTTACTGTGAACAGTAACTAGGGTATCGCGACAAGATAAGGTTCACGGGAAATATTTCTAAGCTTCGGGGAAACAATAATTGAACGCAAGGACCAAGTCCTCTATTTATAGTCACAACTGACTAACTAGGAAACAGATCCACCGACAACTTCAGTTATCACTGCTGATATTCCAACCAACGGCTGAATCTCTCCTCAACTAAGTCCTATGGCTAAACACTGATCAACTTAAATGACGTCGCAGGAGTTAATGTCGCAACTGAACACGTCACCCGCTACTCACTGCTGAACAACTATCCAACAGCTGATCGCTCACTCAACAGCTGTAACATCCCGAAATTCGGATTACGTAGAAATGAGTCCATGACTAGGGGGAAAACTTTATGTTAGCATGATTTGCATGTCATTTATGTGTTTACATGATGATTTTATGCTTTACTTGTGCATGTCATTTTACGGTGCCGTTTGAGTTCAGGTAAGCGGGGACGAGTCCGTTGACGACCAAATCGAAAATATTAAAATTTTTTAACCCTGAGACATATTTTAAAGCAAAATATTTTTATTTTATGCACCATTTCCAAAAAAATAAGATTTTATGCACGGTTACCGAGGGGGACCCGTTTTTCGCCTATACGGGCCATTTTTATGACTTTTACTATACTTTGAAATTTGAGAGGCCATATATTACGAAAATTAAAGCCTTGAAGTCTGAATTTTAAATGTTTTTATGCTATTTTAATTAAAGGAGGGCTATTGTATTGATGGGCTTTTATTTCATAAAATAAAACAAGGTGTAAGGGCTTTCTTGTACACTTTTCATTCACCCTTCACCATAATTTCGAAAATTACCCTAGCCACTCCTATCATCAGCCGACTTCAGCCTCTTTTCTCCCTAAGGTGACCGAAATTTGCAAGGTTTTGGATTGAAACTCAAAGGTGTTCGTCTTCTCAATTGTCCTCCGCTCCGGTAACGCGTATCTCCACTTCTTTTTCGATCAAGGAATGTTATATTCTTTATTTTCTCACCATTTAGATCCTAATATACTGTTTTTACAAATTTTATTCATGATACTTGTGTGAATGTTTCATATCTCTATGTTCATGTTCATGATCATACGTTTTCTCCATGTGCACCTCACAGTTTCGAATTTTTTTTACATGGTTCGGTTGATGTACTGCTTGAGTGGTCATGGCTCGATGTTAGATAGTTCATGGTGGTCCTAAGAGTGGCTTGTAGTGGTTCTAAGTGGAGGTTTAGGGGCCTAACCGATGGCTAGATGTAGGGCACCGCGTAGTGTGTGTTTCTATGTGCACGATGCGGCTCCTTCCTAGTGTTAGTTCTCCTTCGTGCGTGCTCGGTTGGGGCCAAGGTTGGTCTCGTTGGAACCGTCTGGACCTGGGGGTGGTCCAGACGGAAGGGCTCCAGCAGTGGTGGCCGGAGCAGAGAGAGCTATTGCTGATACCAGCAGGTGGTCAGGACGGCATGCAGCATGGCCGGTGCGTCCACTTGCAGCGACTGTTTCTCCCTGGTTAGGCCACAGTTTGAGGCAAGTTTGGTCACGTTAGAACCGCCTGGACCTGGGGGTGGTCCAGCCGGAAGGTCTCCAGCCATGGTGGCCGGAGAAGGTAGGTCGAGCGCGATGGCTGACTGCTGGTCGCTGCGTCGTGCATGGTGTGCGTGTGGCTAGGGTTTGGGTGTTTGGTTTGGGCCGGTTATTTTGGGACGATGGGTCGGTTAAATCGGGTCGGTTCGAGTGGTTTAAGTTTCGAGTCAATATTTTAATTCCGATCCGAGTTATTTTATTTTTGGGCCGGGTTATTTTATTTTTAAAGTCCGAGTCATTTTTACCGGGTCAAGTCAACTTTTTAAGTTATATTTTGAAGGGCTCGGCCCAACATCGTTAAAACGGAATTAAAACTCATTAAAATAAATATCGGCCCAAAATCCATTAATTTGACAAAATTCCCAATTTGAATACTCTGACCCGCAGTCAGCCATCGCGCTCAGTAATTTTATGCCTTTGTTTTTAGACATGTTTTCCGCAAACAGTTTTTAAATACTCTGATTTTGATATTAGCTTATGCGATGTGGATTAGAGACATTTCGCAGCTGGTTTTAAACGGATGTGGAGATGTTATATTTAAATGCTTTAAGTTATGTTTTTATTTACAGCTTTTAGTAAATGTTTATTCCACATCGGCCTTCAAAAAAAAATATTTTTTAGAGGTTTCGTATGTTTCAACAGTTTATCCCTCAATCAGCAGTTGAATACACGCACAACCCAACAGTTGAGTCCTAGCGCTAAATCAAAATGTTGTCATTCCAACTAATCCAAACGACGACGTACTAGCACCCGCAACTGAAAACACTCTAATCGCTGCTACAACTGAAAGCGACCATCCACTGCTGAATTCCACACTTAACCAATTCCGATGGCTACTCCAAGCACATCGACTCACAACTGGTCCGATCCCAATCAACATCTGAATCAGCAGAATGTTTGGGTATGACACAGATCTTGCGAGATTTGTGTGTATGCCAAGACCTTTAATTCTGTTATGGGACAGAGTTAAAGAGAAATGGAAGAGATTCTGTGAATTTCATTTTTATTTATTTTTTAATCTTTTGTAATTTGAGCAATATTTAAGCACCATCTCTTCATCTATGCATATGTTTGAGCAATATTTAAGCTACCATCTCTTCATCTATGCATATGGTTGTTCCCAAATCTGTTCCTTTTCCAAAATCTGAAAACCCCTGCTGCCACAGATCTTACTGTGTTAGTATAGGGAGTAGCTTTGTTTTAAATATTTTGGGAAGACCAGATTTCGAACCGTTTTTTATTCCCTACAAAAAGTGAGAGAATTTGTTAGATCATGCATTTGTTATTCCAAGTTTTTGTAAATAAAAAGGGAGAGATTGATGGATCTGTGTAAACAGATCCAGATCTGAGTTTTGAATTACACAAAACTTGTTATTGTGCTTCTAATGTTTCTACTAAGTGTGCAGATGTTAGCTGGAAATACAACAAGAGAGATCTGGACAGACGAGTGTTATCAGAAAAGTTCTAAGATGGATTAGAAAAGTTGAAAGATGATAAGAGAATTGAAGATTTCAGCAGTCGTGACGTCATCCAAGCTTATTGAAGATTTCAGCAGTCGTGACGTCATCCAAGCTTATTGAAGATTTCAGCAGTCGTGACGTCATCGAAAGCTGGCCAGCAGTGAGATGTATAAGATCTGATACAGTAACTCAATCAGATCTGATACTGTAGCAGACCTAGAGCTGAAAATAGTAAATCACGATTCCGGAGGCATAAACGAAAGATTTTTGCCGAAAATTGGCTTAGGTCAACAGCAAAGCTCTTGAGTCTTGCTCGTTGGACCGTTTCGGAGGAAATAGCACTGGTCTCATGCGAAAATGTGAAGTCTGATCGGAGGTGAAGACAAGAGCAGTTGAGTCAGATGTTGAAGACAAGAGATCTGGATCCAGCTATGAACAGAAGAACGACTCAGCAGTGAAGAGAAGTTTGTTAAGCAGTGAAGAGAAGTATTTTCAGCAGTGAAGAGAAGTATGTTCAGCAGTGAAGAGAAGTCTGTTCAGCAGTGAAGATAAGTCTGAGCAATGAACAGAAGACGATATCAGATGTCAATCATATGTGAAGAAAAGATGCAAGCAGAAGCTGAATCAAAGATCGAAGCTGGATAAGAAGCAATAAAGAAAACACACAGATGCGAACCAGTTGACAACAAATATGAAGATTAACTGGAGCATAGAAGTCAACTGCTGAGCCTACTCAGATGTCAACAAAAGCTTATTTAGAAGACGAAAAAATCCTGCAAAGTAAGGGACACAAGGACAACTTTGTCGGTACTTTACAGAACACCTTTGAAAGGGAAGAAACTTGTGTCCAATGGACTAATTTGAACAGAGGCTATTTATTCAAGAAGGATTGATGAAGATGATGATGCTGGGTGAGAAATTAAATGAATAGAGAGACAATAAGGAAGAAGGGAAGAAAACTAGAGAAGTGAAGCAGTCGACCACCATGGGAGAAGAATCATATTGCAAGTGTCGACTGCTGAACTTAATCAGCTTTGAGAGCAACTTACAGTTTGTGAGATGTTATATTTGAGAGTCGATCTTACACTGTAAATCTAACACACACAAAGATTCACTCACATATATATGATAGATGTGCGATATAGAATAGTGAGTGAATCAAAACCAAAAACAAAACACAAATCCCGTCCAAGCACGAAAACGTTAAACTCTGTGTATGTAGCCTTTCTCACTGAGGCATAAAACAAGTGATTGAGTGAACACAGCTGAGAGCTGGTGTAGAGTCTAGGAGTTCAGATTTGGGCAGTGGGTAAGTCGCAAATCTGATTGGGTCTGCGGATCAAATTCTTCTAGTGGAACCTTCCTGAAAAGGAAGAAGGGGAGACGTAGGATGTTATATCCAAACTTCCAGAAACAAAGAGCTGAGTTATTTATTTACAGCATTCCGCATTTACTGTTAGCACGCATTGCATAATATTTGAAATCTGTTTTAGCTAGTTTTAAAAATTAGAGTTCAGTTCTGGATACTTCCGCTTGGTATTTTAATGCCAATCCAGATCTGTTCTCGGTGCTCTCTTAATTTACGTTCAAGAACGTTGAGCTATTGCTGCTCATTATTTAGTTTTTTGTAGTTTTGATCCTAACAAGTGGTATCAGAGCAGGTTGATCTTGAACGAGCATCTTATTTTAAAACGCATGTGCTATCGTTGTTTTAATGGTTTTAAAAGTTTTTTTTGAAAAAGCTTATTTTATGAAGAAAAAGTGAGAAATGATTTTTCAATTTCATGTTCTCTTTTGTCGAGTTGACACAGAATGCACGAGTTCTGTGTGGATGCCAAGATCTTACTTTGGTTGGGCTGTTTTCAGCACATGGGACAAAATAAGAGAAATGAAAGAGAATATGGTAGTTCAGTTATCGTTTTTATCCAAATCTGAATAAATTAAGTGATTCAGTAGCACGTGTTCTGTTTTGAAGCTAAAATTCATTTAAGTGCTCTGATGGATTTTAAAAATACTTGTTTATGCGGAAAATATCAGCTGGTTCTTTGTTTTTAAATGATTTGAGCTTACATTATAAAAGATATGGAGAGTAATAAGTTTTGAATTGTAGAGCATTGTTCCAAAAGAACGTGCAGTAATATGTCTTCTGATGAGCTGACACAGATCTTGCGAGATTTGTGTGTAAGCCAAGACCTTTAATTCTGTTATGGGACAGAGTTAAAGAGAAATGGAAGTGATTCTGTGAATTCCATTGTTATTTTTTTTAATATTTAGTAATTTTAGTAATATTTAAGCACCATCTCTTCATCTGTGCATATGGTTGTTCCCAAATCTGTTTTCCTTTTCCAAAATCTGAAAACCCTGCTGCCACAGATCTTACAGTGTTAGTGTAGGGAGTGCTTTGTTTTAAATATTTCGGGTAATAACAGATTTCGAACCCTTTTTGATTCTCACAAAAAGGGAGAGAATTTGTTAGATCAGACATTTGTTATTCCAAGTTTTGTGTAAATAAAAAAGGAAAAGATTGATGGATCTTTGTAAACAGATCCAGATCAGAGTTTTGAATTACACAAAACTTGTTATTGTGCTTCTAAAGTTTCTACTAAGTGTGCAGATGTTAGCTTGAAATACAACAAGAGAGATCTGGACAGACGAGTGCTTATCAGAAAAGTTCTCAGCTGGTGTTAGGATAAAATTTATAGTTTTGGTGATAACAAAAGTAAGAAAAATAATTGGACTTAACAACGAAATTCGAGTAATCCACTTCATCGATATCAGAGGTGCTGTCAACAGTGATCAGTTTACATTGCAGATATGTTATCGAGTTACAGAGTTGATCAGATTCGGGTTTTGGAACAGTTGAGTTATCGGATCAGTTATTCGGGTTATCGGGTCAAATATCTACTGTTGAAAGTGCATTAAGAGTGATTGTTTCTGTCAACAGACATCGTTATTGAATCAAAAGATATCTGTCAACAGACTTCGAATATTGCATTGGCGAAGGTATCTGCCAACAGAATTTTTTATTGGATCAGTAATGGTTGCTGTCATCAGATACCGCAACAGTGAGTTCAACAGGAACGTTAAAATATGTCTAACAAATAACAGCGAAGGTTGTTGTCAACAGATATGTTTGTATTATGGTTATCGGAGACCTTGACGTCATATTCAACAGATATCATAACAGTATCACTCATGGTTGCTATCAACAGAAGTGTTCGTAGGTTGATAACCATGATAGTATATTGACAGATAACGCTACAGTGCATTTAACAGATATGTTATAGTTTGTATAACAGATACGATGACGTAAGTTTTTCAAAGATTTGCAAGTGATCAGGTATTTCGATGTTTTCAGAAGTGTCAATTATATACTCTATCAGCGATGAAGTATTCAATCATCTTCAAGAAAGATATATCTGTTCAACAAAGGAGTTCAGGAGCAAGCGACAAATCGATTCAAATACGATCACAGGAACGTTAAAATATGTCTAACAAATAACAGCGAAGGTTGTTGTCAACAGATATGTTTGTATTATGGTTATCGGAGACCTTGACGTCATATTCAACAGAAATCATAACAGTATCACTCATGGTTGCTATCAACAGAAGTGTTCGTAGGTTGATAACCATGATAGTATATTGACAGATAACGCTACAGTGCATTTAACAGATATGTTATAGTTTGTATAACAGATACGATGACGTAAGTTTTTCAAAGATTTCAAGTGATCAGGTATTTCGATGTTTTCAGAAGTGTCAATTATATACTCTATCAGCGATGAACTATTCAATCATCTTCAAGAAAGATATATCTGTTCAACAAAGGAGTTCAGGCGCAAGCGACAAATCGATTCAAATACGATCATATGCTCAAAATGAAAAGATCAACAGAATCGTATAATTGCCTGGATTTAAGGAGACAAGATTGGTACTATTTTGGGTAAATAGTACGTGATATACAGAGGTCGTTACACAGTGTTTGCACAAATTTGGAAAACGACAAATTGGCTCTGACATTGTGCAATTTACCATTTGAAGGAGCAGGATATATGGTCGTGCGTATAACAGTTTTTCAAAAGGGATTCTGTTTCCTTTATAGAATTAATCGATCGTTGAGCGAAGAGTATAAATAGCAGAAGTTTGAATTGAAGAACAATCTTTGCTCTCGACCACTTTCCGTTACTCTGCCATTTTTCTATCTCAATCATTCTCGAGCTTACTATCTGTTGAATTTACTCTCAAGAAGCTCATACAATTCGAAGAACACAAGTGTTGATCTCCACAGAAATTAACCTTCGAGTCATTCTCTGGTTCAATCTTTTGAATCGTGTTTCGTTGTTTAGAAACCAGAGAAGTTACAGTCTCATAGATTTGTATTTCACTGTCATATTTTATTGAGTCTGTAACGAACTGGCCTTGTAAAGCGGTCCGAAAAACATCATTACGTTACCTATTTTCAGCAGCTGCGTCTGCACTTTGTATTTGGTGTTGCTAGGAGTTCACTTGGAGCAAGGCTCGGTGATCGGGTGTTTGTAGAAGGCCTGAACGCATCAAATCTTCTAGTGGAACCTTCCTGAAAATGAAGAAGGGGAGACATAGGATATTTATATCCGAACTTCCACAAACAAACTCTGTCCCATAACTTTTACATTACGCATTTACTTACTTGTTACACTGTTCACGATCAATAGCCGCACATATTTGTTAGGCAAGAAATCAGCCGTTAAACTGAGATACCTTAAGTTTGGTAACTCGACTTAAGTTAAGCGGTGCTTGTAAAAATATTTTTAAACGGTTTCGAAAATCTAAAAATACCAAGGAGTTCATTCAACCCCACCCCCTTATGAACTCCTAGGGCTGTTTTCGTGCCATATTGATCCTATCAATTGGTATCAGAGCCTGCGCATCTCAGTTATTGTACAGTTTTTTATTTGTGCTTCATCTTATATTAAAATGTCGACTTCTCACAACAAGATTCCCATGTTTTCCAAGGAGGACTACGATGATTGGAAGATTCGCATGCAGGCGCATCTGGCTGCTCTAGATGACGACATGTGGTCGGTCATCACAGAAGGGCCATTGAAGATAATGAAGCAAAATTTAGCATTTGCGATAACTAACGGCGAGCCTCAGTTTCTGGAGAAGAACAGACATGAGTACACCAACGAGGATAAAAAGAAAGCCAATCTGGACAACGTGTCCAGAGACATTATCTATAAGACGCTGGACAAGAACATGTTCAGCAAGATCAAGACACGTACTACTGCCAAGGAGATCTAGGAAAAGCTGATACAAATCTGCGAGGGAAATGACGAGACAAAAGAGAACAAACTGACAGTATCCCAACAGAAGTACGAGTCTATAAAAATAAAGGATGGCGAAACAATGGCTGAATTCAACGAGAGTTTTAGTGCTGTTGTGATCGAACTGACAAGTCTAGGCAAAGAGTACAGCAACAGAGAGCTAGAACTCAAAGTTATGAGAGCGCTTCCCAGGGAGTGGGACGTGAAAACGATGGCCATGCATGAATCAAAGGATCTAAATAATCTAGAGCTTCACGACTTGTTCACAAATTTGAAGGCATATGAGTTTGAACTCGAAACAAGATCTGAAGTGCCATCTACTTCCTAGCCAACCAAAGCGCTGGCAGCTACAACATCTTTTGAACAGTGCTCTCATAGCACAAGCATGTCAGCAGAACAAATCAGCAACGACGTCATGTCCCTCTTCGTAAAGAAGTTTGGGAAATATTTGAGAAGATCCTACAACCCTTCTGCTCCTTATAATAATGTTCATAAAAATGATAAAATTGTTTCTGATATGAACTGTTTTAATTGTGGACGTCCAGGGCATTTTGCAGCTGATTGCAACAGGCCCAAGAAGGATGATAGATACAGGAGAGATGATAAGAAGGAGGATAGATACAAGCGAGATGACAAGACAGATGAGAGAACTGTCGACAGATCCAAGGATAGATCCAAGGACAGACGGATGAGGACAAGAGGTGATAAAAGACCTAGTAGAAAGAATGGCAGAAAAGTGTTGGTTGCTGAGGAAAGCACCAAAAGCTGGGCAGATACTGATTCAGATTCTACATCCAGCAGTCCCTCATCAAGCGATAGTGAACAGGAGGAGGTTCACTGTCTCATGGCTGATCAAACATCTGATGATGAGGTACTCGACTTCTCCAATATTGAATTTACACGAGAAGACCTTATCAGTGCACTAAATGATATGGTCAAAGAGTACAGGAAGCTTTCTCATACATTCGAGGAAGTTAAGGCTGAAAACAATGATTTGAAAATAGTTCAGTAGAACGAAGTGCTGTTGAACTTGGTGAAGCTGACAGTTTGAAAATCGAGTTAAGTAAGCTGACAGCTGAGAATGAATTGTTGAGGAACGAGTCTAGTGAGCTCAAAGCTGAAATTGAAAGATTGAATGAAGTAATGAGCTCTTGGAACCAGTCTTCCCGTTCTCTCCACAAGCTGCAAGAAAGCCAAAAGTCAGTAAATGATAAAACTGGCTTGGGTTTCAATAGTAGTTAAAACAACAAAGGAGAAACAAGTGCTCAGTCACAGCCGGTATATGACAAGTTCAACAAGATGAGATTTGTCAAAGCTAGCGTGACATATGACTACTGTGATTCGATGAAGTATGATGACCAGAACTCTTCAGAGCTGAATCAGAAAGGAAAATCTGGTATCAGCTATTCCAAACATGAGAACTCCAAGCCAAGCTGGATAAAGAACAAACTGGACAAAGACAAAGCAAAAGCTGGTCGAAAGTCATTTGTTCCTAACCATTCATGGCATAGTCAACGAAGGTAAAATCTGGTTGGAAAAAGGTTCAGCCAAGGAGAGATCTAAGTGGTCAAAGTATGAAATCAAAACTCAACATATCTCACTGTAATTATGCACAGACCCTCACGGACTCTAGTACTGGAAAAACTGTTAAGGTAATTCAAGTATGGGTCCCGAAAGGGGTAATCCGATCTGGACCCAAGTAAAATTGGGTACCAAAAGTTGGTTTTAGGATTGCAGGATAACAGGTACGAACCAGTAACTAGCTTAGGGGGAACGAACTACACCCTTGCTATTGTTGATGATTTTACAAAATATACTTGGGTGTTGTTTTTAAAAGAAAAATCTGAAACCGCCGACCAGCTGATACGCCTTTTGAAACATTTACAAAATGACAGATCTTGTTCAGTCAACAGGATAAGGAGTGACCGTGGTACTGAGTTTTTAAATTCAAAATTAACTTCTTATCTGGAAGACTTAGGGATAAAGCATGAGCTTTCAGCAGCTAGAACTACTCAGCAAAACAGGTTAGCTGAGAGGAGAAACCGTACTTTAAAAGAAGCTGCTAGGTCTATGATTGCTTATTCCGGCATTTCACAAACATTTTGGGCAAAAGCAGTTAATACAGCGTGTCACACTCAAAACAGATCTATGATTAATAGGATGCACGATAAAACCCCATATGAGATCTGGCATGGAAAGAAACCTGATATATCTTACTTCAGGGTGTTTGGGTGTAGATGTTTTATTCATAATAATTGCAAAAATCACCTAACAGCATTTGAACCAAAATCTGATGTAGGTATATTCCTAGGGTACTCAGCTGTTAGCAAGGCATATCGAGTCTTCAATAACCGAAGTCTGACAGTTGAAGAATCTGCTCATGTTGTGTTCGATGAGACTAGCTTTAGATCAAATTCAGCTGCAAGCTTACATGACTTGTGCACACGTCTGGAATAAAAAAACCTTGAGGAATCTGATGATGACGTGCCACGAAGACAATCAGCTGAAGAACAATCAGCAGAAGACACACCGTGCAATATTGTTCAACAAGATCTGACAGCAGCTGGAGGAGAAACAATCAACGCACAATTAGATGTTGCTCCAACAGACATCGATCAACCAGATGCTGCTAGGTCAGATATTGCACAAACAGATTCCATCGTTCATGAACCAACAGCTGACGCATCTGTCGCCAGCACCTCACGTCAAGTGAATTCCAGACCAACTGCTGATCAAGGAGCTGACACAAATGCACATCTATAACAACAAATGCAACAGCTGGAGTCTGACGCACAAGCCAAGAACGTAGAATACCAATTGGCGTCAGCTGATCCAACAATTGCAAACCGGCCAGCGACACAGAGGGAACAAGGAGAAAATCCAATTGGACTTGATCTTCGGTGGAATAAAAATCATCCACATGAGCAAGTCATATGTAACATTCAATCTCCTGTTCGCACACGAGGCCAGCTATCTCATGAACATTTTGATTCTGCATTTCTTTCGCATATAGAACCTAAGATAATTGATGAAGCCTTAGCCGACCCAAGTTGGATAGATGCAATGCAAGAAGAATTAAATCAGTTTAAGCGTAATAACGAATGGACACTTGTACCTAGACCCTCTAATCGTTCAGTCATAGGAACTCGATGGGTCTTTAGGAATAAACTGAATGAAGATGGTGTAGTAACTAGAAATAAGGCTAGACTGGTTGCACAAGGATTTAGGCAAATGGAAGGAATAGACTTTGATGAGACCTTTGCACCAGTAGCTAGGTTAGAAGCCATCCGCATGTTTCTTGCATATGCTGCATTTAAAGACTTTAAAGTCTTTCAGATTGATGTTAAGAGTGCCTTTCTTAATGACGTCTTAACAGAGGAAGTGTATGTTCCACAACCTCCTGGATTCGTTAATCATACACATCCAGACTATGTTTATAAGTTGGATAAAGCTCTTTATGGGTTGAAGCAAGCACCCAGAGCTTGGTATGATACACTGTCTAAGTTTCTAATCGAGCATGACTTCACAATAGGCACAGTAGATAAGACACTGTTTAAATTCACTAAAGCTGATCATGTCTTATTAGTTCAAATTTACGTTGATGATATTATTTTTGGGTCAACTAACCCCAAATTGTGCCAAACGTTTTCGAAGCTTATGCAGGATAAATTTGATATGAGCATGACGGGGGAGCTGACGTTCTTTCTGGGCTTACAAGTTCGACAGCTGGAGAATGGAATTTTCATTAACCAGGCTAAGTATACGAAAGAACTACTGAAGAAATTTGGCATGGAAAATATCTCAGCACCAGCAACCCCGATGATCTCTTCTATAAAGATGGATAAAGATTAAGCTGGAACTGCCATAGAGGTATCACTGTATCGCGGTATTATAGGCTCTTTGCTTTATTTAACTGCTAGCAGACCAGACATCATGTTCGCTGTCTGTATGTGTGCTATATTCCAAGCAGAGCCAAAGCAATCACATTACATTGCTGTTAAGAAAATCCTTAAATATCTAAAGGGTACTTCCAATGTGGGTCTTTGGTATCCCAAAGACTCAGGCTTTCAACTAATCGGTTATAGTGATGCATACTACGCAGGATGCAGGATTGATCGCAGGAGCACAAGTGGGACTTGTCAATTATTAGGAGATCGGTTGATTTTCTGGTTTAGTAAGAAGCAAACATCCATTTTCACGTCAACAGCTGAAGCTGATGTTAGAGTAGATGCCCAACTAGCGAACTTGTGGCGTGTGGGTTTATAGACTCTTGTGTATGACAATCTTTATATATGATATTCGCATTTATTTATATGACATTCTTTACTTTCATTGTGTGTATGATGATTTACAATTGCGTTGAGTAAAGACCTAGAATACACTAAAGTGTATGTTAGATGTGATAGTGGGTATGACGGCTATCATGAAACACATCTAATAGTCACTGTGTATTCTCAACATGTTCCTAATCGATTGGGCCGTCAAAATGAGGATAAGGCCGCCCGAGTTCGAGACTAGTATCTGCGATGCAAAGTACCATGTTTCATTGGTAGGGAACATTGTGATGTTCTGAGCATGCAGATAGATAGTGACCTGGTGATCTATCGAACTACCCTCCTTCGGACTTTCCAAGTGGTTACCATTTGTCGAGTGGATAAGTCCGAGGTCTTGGTTGTACTGATTAGTCCTCACAACTCGAAACG
>KQ999102.1:3707-17819 GCA_001598015.1 Dorcoceras hygrometricum
GTGCGCCGCCCGCCGCCGCCGCTCGCCGGACTTGCTCCGGCCAGTTTTTTGAGGAGAATTCGTTGGCGACAAAATCCTTCAGCCTTCTAGTGCAGGATGATTGGAGGGAGATCGATTCCGGTCGTGGACCTGATTGACGGATCTACCGCCAACTACCGTGAAGAGCCGGCGTTCTTGTAATTCCGGTTGGAGCCAGGCACAAGTGCCAGCGAGGTAACACGCTTAAACATCCTATGAATGTCGTAGAATGTAGATCTGTTTTTTCGTATTGATCGCCTCCCGGTTCTCTGTTTATCGTTCCTTCCGCTGCCTGACCGGGGGCGGATCCGGATCCCCAACAAGAACCCTGCTACTGATCAAACAGATCATCGATTCTCGGCAACGGGTACTTATTCTTGAATTTGGCTTTATTCAACTGGCGAAAATCAATGCACATCCGCATTGAGCCATCCGCATTGAGCCATCCTTCTTCTTTACAAACAAGATGGGCGCTCCCCACGGTGAAATACTAGGGTGAATAAAACCTTTCTCCAGCAGATCATCTAACTGTACCTTGAGTTCTCTCAACTCCGCAGGCGCTAGACGATACGGAGCACGCGAAATCGGAGCTGTGCCAGGCACCAGCTCTATGCTGAAGTCTATCTCCCGCCTCGGAGGAAAACCAGGAATCTCCTCCGGAAACACGTCGGGAAAGTGTCGCACCACGGGAACGTCACTAAGCTGAACACTGGAAGAATAAGACGAATCCAAAGCGTAGATCATAAAGCCCGCATTCCCCAAAGACAACAAGCTAAACATCTCCATCATGGAAACCAACGGAATCTTCGATCGCGAGTCCTGACCGTAGAAGTCCAACTTCTCGCCAGACAAAGGCCTAAAACGCACAATCCCATGGAAGCAATCCACGGAGGCCCTATAGTTGGACAGCACATCCATCCCAACTATGCAATCGAAATCCCAAAGCATCAAACGAATCAAGTTCGCTAACAAGACATGCTCACAAGACCGCAACACACCATCCAACAAAACTTCCTGGGAGAACAGGCTCATACCACCGGGGGTAGAAACAGAAAAAGCATCGCGCAAAGGGACGGTACACAGACCATGCTCAACAACAAACGAATCAGAAATAAACGAATGCGATGCACCGATGTCAAACAACACACGAGCAGGAAAGTCAAAGATAAGACATGTACCTCCAATCACCCGGCTCGGTGTCTCCTCGGCCTGCTCCCTCGTGATGGCGTTAACCTGAGCATGCTGGGGTCCTGGGAAGAAAGGCTGAGACGACACCCGAAAGCGCGAAGGGCCAGGCTGCTGAAACGGTCTAAATGGAGTCTCACCCACTCAGTCCGAGAACCGCTGCTACTCGAACTGCCAGAACCAGAAGACCCTGAACCAGAATTTTTCTTGAATTGTTGATCGCGGGGTCGAAACCTCTGACGGCCCGACTGCTGAGCCATCTGCTGCTGCTGCTGAGGATAATGAGAGGACTGAGAACTCTGAGATGACTGAGCTCCCTGACCAACAGGTCTACCACCCTGTAAAGCCTGCTCTACCTGCGCTCTACGCGTACGACGGCTCCTCATGCCCTCCTCAATGTTGATAGCACTATCAACGGCCTCAGCATATGACTTGGGCTTGCTCGTCATGACACTCTGGTACAACTCTTCATTCAAGCCCTCCACGAATCTGGTACTCTTGGCCCTCTCCCGGCCAGCAACATGCGGAACATAAGCCAACAACGCAGAAAACTTGCGAGCATACTCGTGCACAGTCATCGAGCCCTGCTCCAAAAACTCAAACTCTCGCTCACGGGCAGCCACATACGAATCGGGGATATACTCCTGCCTGAAGGTCTCACAGAAACTGTCCCAAGTGAGCTTTTGTTCTGATAGCCAGTCGTGTGCTGTTTCTGTAAGCTTTGTATCTCCAGCTGTTGAGTCCGTACCTACAGATGTTTAGCTGTCGAGTCGTGTCTGCTGTTTCGTACCTCAAGCCGTGGAGTTGTTCTGCGAGCCCTGTATCTCTGGCTGTCGAGTTGTTTCTGAGAGCATTTGTTTCTCCAGCTGTTGGTTTGTTCCGTGTGTGTTGTATTCCCAGCTGTTGAGCTGCTCCTTGAGCCTCGATGCCTTCCTTGGCACCCTTCGTGCATTTGCACGACATATTATGTTGCATGTTTTATTGACTGCTGTTGTTATTGCTCTTCTTACTGAGGTTTGACCTTGTTTGTTTTTCCTTGGAGCTGCTTTGGCCGTTGTTGGCCATTTCAGGCCTTTTTTCAGGTAGTCGCTGGTCCGTGAGTTGTGACAGCTGGTGCAGTCCTAGGCGTGAGTTCCCAGTTACGTATATATATATGCTATATCGAGTCATTTCCAGGATATGTCCTGTGTAGTTGTTGTGTATTGACTTGATTGAGTTGCATGCATATTTTCGTTGTGGCTGGTATTTTATGTTGCGGCTTCTGGTCTTATTTTGAGTATGAACATATTTCAAAAGTTGTATCTTCAGTCAGGACGAAAAAATAAATTTTACCCGCTTTTATAGCTTCCGTGTTTTGCGTGATTTATCTGTGTCTAGAGAAGCCGTTCCTGACACGTTCCAACCGAGGATGATGCGGTTTGACTTGTGATAGTTCAACTGTCTAAGTCAGCCCACTTCGTTCCCTAGACATGACGTGTTCTATGAAGAAAATGACAAGATTGTACATTGATTTCGTGGTAAGATTTCATGGTGTGCCGGTGTCAATAGTTTCTGATAGGAATCCAAGATTTACTTTCCGATTTTGGAAGATCTTGCAAGCAGCTTTAGGTTCGAGATTGGCTATGAGTACAGCATATCACCCTCAGACCGATGGTCAATCCAAGAGAACCATTCAGACATTAGAAGATATGTTGTGAACGGTAGTGATGGATTTCAGTTGAAGTTGGCAGGATCCCTTATTCTTGGTGGAGTTTTTGTATACAACAACTACCAAGTGACTGTTGGGATGACACCATTTGAGGCGCTGTATGGTAGGAAATTCAGATTGCCGATTTGCTGGAAATAAGTTGGGGAAAGGAGTTATCTTTGCCTGAGTTTATTAAGCATATGAGAGATCAAGTTGATCTAATCCTCAACAGGATGAAAGTAGTTCAAGATCGCCAAACAAGCTATGCGAATAGAAGGAGTGGACCTTTAAAATTTCAGGTTGGTGATCAAGTTTTCTTAAAGGTTTCTCCTTTCAGGAGTGTTATGAGGTTTGGATTCAAGGGGAAGCTAGAACCTCGTTATATCGGACCTTATGAAGTTGTTGAACGGATCGGCGTGATGGTCCAGTGGAGCAAGCATGGTAGAGAAGAAGCTAAATCGGAGTTGGAGGCGAAGATGAGGCAAGAGTGGCCTCATCTGTTTGAATATGTCTCGTATTACCCCATGTAATATGTTTGCTTGTTGTTGGCTTCTGTGTTATCTTGAACTCTTGGTTAGTAGTTGTTCTGAGAGCTTTAGTGTTTCTGAGTATTGTGATAGCTTTGGGTGTTCTTCAGTTTTGGTTTCTTTGGTTTTTGCTGGTGTTTCAATCAGCTTTGGTGTTTAGTTTGAGTTCTGAAGTTTGCATTTTGATTTCGAGGACAAAATCCTTTTCTAGTGGGGAAGAATGTGAGATCTGAAAGATTAGTTTGATTTAATTACACGGATTAAATCGAGTTTAGCATGGATCAGCTCAGGCGTGAGCTGATCGGAGTGGAACAGTTTAGAGCTGAACTACTTTGTTGAGCACTGATACGGTTTTTATGTCGTGAGCTATTTTGGGGAAGACAACATAGGAGCGAGCAGCTCTAGGAGGTGCCGTATAAGTGTAAGTTGTTATGAACTTGAGCGTAAGCTAGATTCAGCTTGGGGATGTACTTGGTGCCCTGAGTTGAGTAGTTAGATCACGGAGTTGCACAGTGCTATTTAGTGAAATCATCTTAGGCGTAAACTGATAGTAACGTTTTTCTTAGACAATAGTTGTTTGCATTTTAAGCTTAGGCGAGAGCTGTTCGTGGTTATCAGATTTGGCGAGTACTGTTTGGAATGCGTGAGCTGGCCAAGGCATGATCTGGTCTGATGATGCGATCTGATACTGTTGTGCATGGTATGAGCTGATCTAGTCCTTCTGTGCTGGAAGGTGCGTGATCTGAGTGCATGAGAGCTATTTAGTTCGCAAAATCAGTTGTGCGTGAGAGCTGATGAGTGCTCGAGATGAGCAATGAGCGTGATCCCTCTGCGAGCGTGATCTAGCTTGTGTGCGCCAGCTATTAGTGTAAGCGAGTTGTGCTGTATACCTGAGATGGTATCAGCTTTGAGGTCTAATCTGGTCGGTGGCTACTGTAGATCAGATCCCGGGAGCGTGGGTTGTATATACTTAGACTTTGACCAGGAGTTAGTCAATTGTTCCCGGCACTTAGATATTTTTCTTCTCTTCAAGAGTTGAGCTGTTACCCTGTCACGAAACCCTCATTACTGTTCATCGAACCTTATCTTCTCCGATAGCTGGTGGTAGATGATGCAGCTTGGAGCAAGGTTGTTATCCTTGAATTTCTCTCTTCAAACCTGTTCTTTCCTACCAATCTTGTAGCCATTGGTTGGCTGGAAGGGTGAGTGCGACGATAGTCGAGGCATACGACTTTTCAAGATTTTAGACGAATTGTTCTTCGGTTCATGTAGCGACTTTGGGTAAGTGTTAGTTCTCGTCCTTAGCTTCGATTAGTACCTGTAATCGTATCTAGGGTGTAGGTTCGATCTGGGTTGAGCTGGTAGCTCCCGGCTCAGTTTTAGTCGTAGTATTTCTCGAGCTGATTTCGTGTAGTTGAGTAGGGTGTAGCTTCGTGGTCGAATTGAGCGGTTCTGTCGAGATTTCTCCACGAGAGTTGAAGCAGAAGACGGTTGGACAGAGCTGTTTTTTCAGTGCGTAAGCTGTCTCGTGTTGGTGTCCTGCTCTTCTCGCGAGCTGTGTGAGGTACTGTTGATCGGGAATTGAGGTACTGTTGATCGGGAATTGAGGTAGGGATCGGAAATGGTAACTTACAGCTTTCGTAGAGTATGAGTATGTGCTCTGTGCTATTACGTGTGTGTGATCTGTTTTGACGTTGCTGCTTTATTTATGTGTTGAGCATGCCATGATATAGAATTCATACATTTTCCATTGAGCCTTGACATTCGTTGAAAGCCGATGCATTCTTAACTGAGATAAATTGCTTCCTCGTGGTGTGCTTTGTTGATGATTTTGCTAACGAGGAGTAGCACCGAGGATGCACCGGGTAGCTCCATCCCTCTCAATTATCGTTGCTTGGATAAGTGGTGGAGGGTGATTGCTGGACACCTTGTTATGCCATAGTGGCTGGGCGGGTAGCTCCCGTCGTTCGCAATGATGAGCCACATCTATTTTCCGTTGGGACCGCCCGGGTAGCGCCCCAACTCCCGATGACGTTGGCACATGTTGATGTTGACCTTTTCGATTTGGCTTCCGGTTTGTTATCCCGTGTTCTTACTACAGGACATGCATTTTCGTAGCACGTTCTCTCATATATCATACATACTTCGTATGCTGTTTTACTTTGTTCCTCGTACTGGGGTTTGACCCCTTGTCCCTCCGGGACTGTTTGGTTGTGTTGTTCCCATTCAGGTTACCCACGTACTTCAGCTGGTCAGGTGCTGGGTCAGCTAGTGGAGTCCTGAGGGGTTGATCGAGTGTCCAAATATTTATGTATATATTTTCTTCGAGTTGGTTGTCGGAGGATTCCCCTTGTAGTTGTTATAGTTTGGTTTCGATGTTTATGCTATGTTGAGATACATGTTTATTGAATAACTTTTGTGTCATGCTATGTACTAGTTTTGTTATAAATCCTTTATTTTGAGTATATATGTGTTTTAAGTTATGGTTTCTGTTCAAGCCGAAAAAGAAAAATTTTAACCATTTTTTAAGCTTCCGCGTTTCATTGTTAATTGAGTATTTATTCCTTGATCTTAAGCATCGGGCCTGATAGTATTTGCTCATGACATTAACAAAATAGGCAGGGAAGATGTGAATAAAATTGTTTTCCACTCTTCTTCGCATGTAAATCATCAACTACTTCTTCTTCTATCATTATGCACAATCAAAAAGAATTATACAAATAACTTTTAAACTTAAATATAAGTTTAATATTGGAAAAATAGATTAAATCATAAAATCCCCAAAATCATAAAAGCAACAATAATTTTTTAAAATGACAACAAGTTCAACACAATAATTGTCTAAAATTACAAATCAATGCAATGCATTGTATAAATGATATGCTTCTTAAAAGAAACATAAATGTCGCATTATAAATCAACTCAGTGTGTTCAATTAAATTCAATCTTGCTTAATTTAAATGCATAAATCTCTCCAAATCAAATATTTCCATTCAAATCAAGTTTGTCCCTTCCAACCATATACAACATCTCATTCCCTTTCAAGGGACGATACGCGTACCTCGCTGGACTAACCATTAACAAACTTGAAGACACAAACACACTTCACCACTCCCACCTTGTCACCTGCTTCAAAATCGGTTTGCCTACAAGAAAAAGGCATAAGTTGGCATTCAGGAGAACATAGACTCTTGTGAACCAAATCGGCGTGAAAACAATCGACAAGCAGAAATCGACATGAACAAGAAGAGAACTCAGGGAAGAAATGGAGATGAAACAGTGATTCAAATCGGGGAACAAAACCAAGCACGAACAAATTGGGGATGAATAAATAGTTATCAAAAATGAAAAAAACAAATTGAAACACGTTTTAGGGAGTTGAAAACAAGATTGTATATAATCAGGGAGTGTAGAATAATTTGAGATAAATAGGGACTGATAATGAAAAAATATTTATGAACCAATGATTTATCATTTATCTACAATTCTCCCTTATAAATTGAGGTTGGAAAGCAAAAAAAATGGCATATTTTGTTGGCAATGAGGTCATTTTATATCTTGGTGAAATCACGCAAGTAGTCAATGTTTACCTTTCAGAGCTCTAACAAGAGGGTTGTTTCTACTATTCACATCATATCAATTTAACTATACTTAGACATTGCTAATATGTTCGACCTGCCTCCCCGATAGTGGTAAATTTTGAGAAAGTAGGTCGGAAGAAGCTCGAGTAGCGTTGAATCAAGATGGTGGTCGGACCATTCCTCCTTTTGTTGATCCCTGTGCCTAGAAGGGACTCACAAAATTATGAACTACACTGCAATTTGGTGTGCAGTGTACTGTAGCAATTCTTTACAATTACATATACACCTGAAAGATGTTGAAAGAATTCATACATATTATATGAACCATATACCTTAACATGTTTACAGTAGTGTACGAATTTGAATTTTACTAATATTTGATCAGTGCAAAACATGGAATTGGTATGAGAAGATTTTTCTTCCCCCTATTTCCTATAATCAATAATCCATGAACTTTGAAAAAAGGCGTAATTGGATATCCAAAGTTGAATAAGAGATGATTAATCGATTGTTTGCCAAAAAGAAACCATCCTAATTCAGGTAGGCATAGGCTTGTTCTCTAAAAATGATCTGAAAAGAATGAAAGCTTGTCGTGGACGATGAAGAGGGACTTCATGTCCAGCTCCAGTTACACTCACTAATGTCAATCCTTTGTACAATTGGCTCCATCCACCAACCTGCATTACATACAGCAGAAGAAACATTATAGATGTCGAGCCAAATTCAAATAAGGCAGATGCTCTGGATAGAACTACTTGTTTCTAAAGGGGTCGATGCCATGTGGAGTTGCATTTAACAGAGGATTTATTCACAGAATCTGAAAGTTTGGGCGAGAACCAGAATAAATATATGAGAAGCGGGGTGTATAACAAAATGCAAACTAAAATTTCAGGGAGGGAAACAGAACTATATTTTAAAGATTGGTACATGGAATTTTATCTACGTGTGCATAAAATGCTTCCTATACTTACAGAAAAGTTTATATTGAGAAACAAACAAAACAAAAACTCAAGGGAGCCAACGGTGTGGTAATGCCATTCACTAACCTTTCCATTATCGTACCACGGGTACCAACTTTTGACCGTCGGTAGTTTCAAAGCATCGATTGAATATCGAGTAGCGGTGACAGGAACAACTGAATCAGTATCACCACTGAAATTGTTAACAATAAATAATCAATAACAGTCATCCATTAGAAAGGACAGACAAGCAGAGATAGTTCATGTATGTTCTCTAGAAATATGAGTATCACACTTTCAATTCATCAGGCGTATAGATCCTGGGAATCATTGCATGATTTATAAAAATATCTAAAAGCATGCATGAATGGAAAGTAGGATTCAGAAATGGAAAAGAAACAGGAATTTGTACCTAAATACCCAAATCCTAAGACCAGCAGCTACAAGTTCTTTATAAATGGGAAGCATGGATAGAGGAGAATCTGCCCAATAAGTACCAACTATATCACTGCAGATTATAGAACTCTGATTCAAATTCCGGTAGAAATTTTGGAGCATGCATAATCAGAGATCTCAGAGTTTTTTAATATCACCTGCATGCTTTCCATGGATAGGCAACTGCTGTCACATTAGCATGGAAGGCCTTTTGAACCTCAGGGAGATTGAAGTAAACTTTGGCATACTTGTCGGTACATGGATCATATCCTCTCCACATCCATGGCTATACAAGAAGAGAGAAATGACTTGATAAGGAAAAAAATACACCCACCAGTCATTAGAATCTAAGGCACATATCATGAACGTGGATTTGATATTATTATATTATGATGCACTTTTTATATCTTTTTTTGGTATCTAGCAATGTAAAAGATTTTTTATTTTGTTATCTCAACACATTTGACCAATATATAACGATAATTGTAATCTAATTTATGAGATAAAGTGTTTTTAGCCATTTTGCACGTGTGAATGCATATCGTCATGGCCAAACCACATAAAGGTTGCTTCATGGTGTGCTCTCTTCAATTTATTATTAGGACTGCTCAAAATTCAATGACAGGTTTTAGTTTGGTTTCAGTTCTTGACCTAATGAAGTAGATTAGGATTACTTACATAGTGGCTCTGTCGAGCATCACATGTAAATTTATTCAATTTGAACGGTGTTTAGAATATGATAACTTACATAATGGCTCCGATGGCGATTAAGTGAAGAAGTCCCATTGCAAGGAAGAGTGTAAATACTATACGGGTCAATATTCCCCATCTCTTTATCCGAGATATCAAGATATTTAAGGCACTCTGTCGAAGGATGAGTTGCGGATCCTAAGTCACATGTTATGCGTAGCATTTTGTAAGTTGAATCTGAAATTAAACCATGAGTCCACCAATATTCAAATGTGCCGATATAGTCATGGTAATCATCGGTGACAGCATTTCCCACCTAGTCAGTAACGTTTCAAAACATAGAGAATATTTCAGTGCTTCTGATATTGAACCATTGTGACTAAAATTTAATCTGAATATTGTGCAAACTATAAATCTAATACCAGGAATCCCTTGAAATTGATCACTGGATTTTGAATACCCTTGTTTCTTTCATACACGATTTGAGATAATTGAGGAACATAATGCCCTGAAAAAATAGTAAAAGGCCCTACTGTATCTGCGATTCGTCGACTAACTGTTTCACATTATTGGCATGTATTCGAAAAAGACAGCACATTCAAACCTGCATAGCTTTCTCCAGCAATGTAAAACTCTCTATACTTGTACTGAGGAAATCTTTCAAACCAGTTGAGCAGGAAAACATATGCATCTTCGGCTACAAATTCGCCGATATCCAAGACAATCAAAACCAAGAACCAAAAACAAAACGAAATTTCAAAGAACTTCATTGTTCATTCTCTAGTCCACAGTGCTATCAATACATAAGATAAATTCAAATCATGAAGAGAATTCTCGCATTTATGTGTGACAGCAAGTTATTGAGCAATGGTGGGGAGCAAACTGCTGCCCTTTTTGGCCACTTTCGGGTGATCGGTTTAGCATCTGAGATCAGATGCTATGTTATTTAAAAATTTTGATTTGTACCAATTAAAATCAGCTACAATGTTTGATGCAACAACAAAACACTCTGTCCTACATCTGGCGTCAAAGCCATTATCTCGTACTCAATCCCATAAGCTGCAAATTCGTGTCATTGTAAGAAGAATGTTTATTAGGAAGCAATAATGTAGATGCCTACACGATACTTGATTTAGGCAGGTATATGGTATAAATGATGAGAAAAGTTGTAACTGTAAGTGATAGTTCTTGTTGAGTTTTGATGTAGTTCACATATCACAGGATAGAAAAAAACATATTTACATTGCAATTAGGAACAGCGTTCTTAAAGATCAAAATTTTTTCAGATTCCTGAGATATTTACCTGTCCTGTTATCACCTGCAGTATACAAATCTGATGAAGTGTTTGAATATGAAAAGCCAACACCAGCAGGAGACTCTAAGAAAAGTAAATTTGCCCCTGCCAAAGCAAATTAAAAAAACAATAAAGGGAATCAGAATCAACACTCAAACCAAACAATTCAAAATTTTATATCAAGATCCTACATACAATAAGTCCAAGAATAAGGATTGAGATAAAGGGTTTTCCCATCGGAATTGATCCGAAAAGGCCCAACTTCTTCCGAAGCTCCATAACCTATAGAAGAGCAACCAGGCCCTCCATTAAGCCACAAAACCAATGGCCTGGAATCAGGCCCCCTATCTGTAGGTACCTCGGTCAACCAATAAAATAGTGCTCTCCCTGCCTGTTGATTTACAGTTACATAACCAGAATACTGATTGAAGCCAACATTTGATGGCTCCCCTGGTAACTGTTTGATCCTATCATTTTCTTGATCAATATTTAAAAGGCAGTAAGATTTACCCACAAAAAGTAACAACTCGAAAAGCCAAATTATAATTGAAACTGAGTGTGTTGAATAACCCATCACACAATCCAGTAAAAGGGTTTTTCAAAAGAATAAAAAAGAAAGAAAAACCCAGAAATCAAAAACTTAAATTGTCTTCTTTTTCATATCTCATGGAATTTATTAACAGACGAATGAACAGTGAGCCTTGTCGACCAATAGAAAGCAGACGTAGGCATTTATGAATCATATTTTATAAATCTGACAAAACTCATGGTGACAAATTCCTAAAATCTTCTGACTGTTCAACAAATTTTAAAAAATTACACAAAAAAAAGTCAGCTCTACAAATATAGCAAGCACAGCTGACAAGCACATGCATTGTGTGCCCAAGGAAACAGGGAAAATGACCAAGGAATCGAACTGTAAAAAAAAAAACCCACAAGTGGTCAAATACCACATAATATCAGAAAACTTCATTGGTTATAACGTTTGTAGGTAAATATTCAATTACTTAAAAACGATAGATATTCTGTTTTTTCTGTTTTTGTTCCAATTATTGTACCTGAGTGGCAGTGGACTCTGTAGATTAAAGAGTCAAGCTTTGATCTTAACCACCATTCGCACCGTCATATGCTAACAAAAGGGAACTCGAGATTATTATTATGTATATGATATTATCAATAGTGTGAATTTATGTCAAAGCTAAATAAATGCATTCGCATTTTCTCTGATTGCGATGATGACGATCGATCAATTTGTTTGGATCCAATAACCTTAATAAATACAATGAGTTTTCAATTGTAAATTGTTTTTGTCAGACAAGATTTACTTTATCTTACTATTTTCTTTAGCAACTACTTTCTTTTAAATATGAAGTTGAAATGCTAACTGATTGATTTAATCGATATAATATGTTTTTTTTTATAAACAAAATCAAATATTAAAGAAACCTTAAGTAATTTCTATTAGAAAAAACACAATATTTGGATGTATCATAATATAACAATTATACTTGATCCTATCATTTTTAACTATTCGTTGAAGTTGCATACTTGTGAAGATGGTCGAATCATCAAGTAACTCATCCACAAATAATAACTCAAACTTGTGATTGCATTTTGAAATTTCAAACTAAAATGTGAAGGATTTTCGGAACCAAAAATTCATAGGTCCAAAACACACATTGGCATGAGTTATGTATGGAAAATAATCATCCTATTTTAAAAATAAAGCAAAGTTTGAGTCATACCTCCATATATTTCAGTGGAGAATATGCTCCACACGAGAATCGAACCCGTGAAATCGGAGAAGAGAATCTCACGTCACCCCAAGTCTTACCAACTCGCCTATATCCTTGAGCGCAACATTCGCTTTTTCCACGCTTCTTCTTGAACTGACGACCACGAGATCTAAACCTCTGATGTCCAGACTGTTGGGCTACCTGCTGCTTGGGTGACTGAGACGACTGAACAGACTAGGAAGGTTGCACCCCCGAAACCATGGGACGGTTACCTTGCACCACTTGTGGCCACATGAGACCTACGGTTCTGCAGTCCCTCCTCAATATCAATAGCCCTGTCCACCGCTTCTGCATAGTCAACCCTTCCAAGAACTTGTTCCTCTTTGCCCTCTCTCGGCCAGAAACATGCGGAACATAGGCAGGAAGGGAAGAGAATCTCCGGGAATACTCTCCCACGGACAAAGATCCCTAAACCAGGTTATCAATTCACGCTCCCTGGCGTTCACAAAGAATTCCGGAACGTACTCCTGACGAAAGGCAGTACAAAAGCTGTTCCACGAGATTCCTACTCCAGTCTTCTCAAGAGTCCTCGAAGCGCCTCTCCACCAACGCTTCGCGTTCCTCCTCAACTGAAACGTAGCCAGGCTCAACCTACGCTCATCATCATACCTGACACGATCAAACAACCTGGTAATATGCTGCAACCAGGACTCCGCATCGGAACTAGGCTCATCACCATTAAACGTCTGAGGATTCATCCGTTGAAACCTCGCCATCACAAGTTCCATGTCATCCACACATGCTGCCAGCTCATCTACCTTATCCTAAACCTGTCTGGTGCGTCTACGACTAGGAATACTACGATGATCCTCATCGTTCTGACCCTCAGATTCCTGCTGAAACTGCCCTATACCTCTACCTCTACCCCTACGTTTAGGCGGCATCTAGGAAGATACTAAGAGGGTAAGATCACATAGCAAGAAATATATCACAGAACAAGTAAATCACGTAGTCATGCACATGCAACAAGCCCCACTGTGCCTAGACTCAAGTGTGATCAAAATAAATTGAGCTTATCCCAGCTTAAGCTCTGATACCAAAAATGTCAGACCTCGTGCACAAACACAGAGTTAAACCACGCAAACACTAGCGAAAGCAATAAAATAGTGGTTAAAATTTTCGCTTTTGGCCTGACTAAAAGATTACGTAATTTAAAATACAACAATACTCAAAATATCCCAGTTTACAAACACACAGTACAACAGTACAACATTATATCAAGCACAAATCAACAACACTAAAACTGAATACAGTAGAGCACATGGCATTCCCCGGCTAATAGTACTGATACATATATGCTATATGCTAACTGGGACACTCTAACCACCTCCTGGGGCACCACCAGCTGGATCAACTCCACGAACAGTTGAGTGACCATGGTAACCTGAACAACAAACAGGCAAACAACAAACCAAGCCCCAGAGGGACATGGGGTCAAACCTCAGTACGAAGAGCAGCATAAAACAGCAAATGGAAAGCAACAAGTAATATGCAATGCTATGCATGAGATGAGGATACAACCGAAGGCAGGGAGCCAAAAGATCTCAACAGCTGCTAAACAAGCGAAACAGATCAACTGAATAACAGTGTGTTGGGGATCCGGATCCGCCCCCCGGCTAGGCAGCGGAAGAACAATAAACAGAGAACCGGGAGGCGATCAATACGAAAAACAATTAACATACTACGACATTCATAGGATGTTTTAGCATGTTACCTCACTGCACTTGTGCCTGGCTCCAACCGTGATTACAATAATCCGGCTCTTCTCGGTAGATTGCGGTAGATTATCGCCAATCCGGTCCACGACCAGATCCGAGACTCCTTCGTCAGGCTGCACTAGAAGCCCTGACGAGATCAGCACGAACGGATTCTCCACGTCGAGTTGGCCGGAAACCAATTTTCCGACGAAGACGGCGGCGGCGGCGGCGGCGGCGGAGGGA
>KQ999105.1:10096-29487 GCA_001598015.1 Dorcoceras hygrometricum
CTATCTATCTGCATGCTCAGAACATCACAATGTTCCCTACCAATGAAACATGGTACTTCGCATCGCAGATACTAGTCTCGAGCTCGGGCGGCCTTATCCTCATTTTGACGGCCCAATCGACTAGGAACTAATTCAGAATACACAGTGACTATTAGATGTGTTTCATAGATCACCAGGTCACTATCTATCTGCATGCTCAGAACATCACAATGTTCCCTACCAATGAAACATGGTACTTCGCATCGCAGATACTAGTCTCGAGCTCGGGCGGCCTTATCCTCATTTTGACGGCCCAATCGACTAGGAACTAATTCAGAATACACAGTGACTATTAGATGTGTTTCATGATAGCCGTCATACCCACTATCACATCTAACATACACTATAGTGTATTTTAGGTCTTTACTCAACGCAATTGTTAATAATCATACAACACAATGAAAGTAAAGAATGCCATAAATGAAATGCGAATATCATATATAAAGATTATCATATACAAGAGTCTATAAATCCACACGCCACAAGTTGGCTAGTTGGGCATCTACTCTAACAACCAGCTGTTGGATAAACCAGCTTGCATCAAGATTGTTCTATAGATATTATCGGGTTACAGATATGAGTGTACAAAGACTGTTATCTGAATCAGTACAGAGCAAAAACAAGAGCAGATTAGTTCAGTGCATATTGAATCCTATCAACATAAGATTCAGATTAGAAAAGCAGTTCAACGAACAGCGACCAGATCGGGAAACCAGCTGAGTAAGGACAACTTAGCAAAATGGATTTCAGAATGTTTGAGGCTACCTACAGATTGATGTGATACGTTTGGCCTCTCTGTATTGATTGGTAGTCGTTGGAACCACTTTGAGCTAACTCCAGATATGTAGAGATTTGTTTCAAACTGAAGACGGCGCAGAGTTGCTAAAAACGGAAATGCATTTAATGGAGACGTACGTACATCGTACAAGTATTTAAGACGCTGCAGGAACTTCAATTTGGATACATTCGACGTGTCTACTCGTATCATTTATTACCGTTGTATCCAAATGGTATAAATAGAAGAGTAGATCAGCTATGAAGTGGTTACGAACCGACCGATTACGAGCTGCAATTTCATTCACAAACTTACAAGTTTTCAAAGAACAGAAAATGATTTCTTCTATAAAACCAGCTCACAGCCAGTGACACACGCACACATATTGCTTATTTGATTCTTTGTGTCACACAAACATCTGTACACACACTCAGTAGTGTTGAGCCATCACTGTAAATCATAAACAGAGAGTGTAGAGTGCTAGATTTGCACAACCAGCTTAGTGTTGTGTTCATTGTATTTCGAACTAGATCGCGGGTCTGTCTAGGAGTTCTTGCAGCTTCTGGCTATTTCGGGTTTGTCCAAGACGTTGTATAAATCAAATATTCTAGTGAAAATCCTTCCCATTGAGGAAGAAGGAGAGACGTAGGAGAATTAACTCCGAACTTCCAGAAACAAATCTCTTGATCTCTTATCTTTGACATTTACGCATTTGTCTAACTGTTCACTGTTGAATCGTGTTCCTTCCGCATAAAATTAATTTTACACGAGACAACAGCAATCACTGAGAACCCTCCAAGCCGGTAACTCGACTTTGAGATTTGTATCGAGCAGTAAAATATTTTGAATCAACTTTTAAACCAAAAAGCAGCAAAGGAGTTCATTCACCCCCTTTGAACTCCCGAGCTTGTTTTCCGATCCTAACAGAATTCTGGTTGGAGAGAGTGACATTTCTTGGTCACATTATTTCCAGCCAAACTCTGATCCGAATACCTTGAGCTGAGTTGTCTTTACTAGCTTAGCTTCGAGCTGATCTGAATAAGCAACGTAGTAAGTTCTGACTTGATTTGATCATTTAATCTTTGATCTAATTTACTTAGACGATCTTTTGTTTTCACCAAAACTAAAATATCCATATAATTTAAAATTCAAATTTCCAAAATTTGAATTGAATATAATATAAGGATAATTATATTTTCTACTTTGTAATGATTTTGAAATTCAAATTTTAAATTCAAAATTTGAATCGAATATAATCTAATGAGGAATTGTTATTTTTAAAATGTTAATTATTTCGAATACAATTTTATTTCTATATCGAATTTCGTAATTTAAAATTCAAGTTTGAATAGAGCCCAAATTCAAATGGAATGAATTTGAATTCAAAGTTCAAATTTGAATTCGAAATTTAATTCAAATTCGACTCAATTCGAATTCGAAATCAAATTCAAAATCAAATAAAGTTTGAATTCAAATTCAAATTAGCATTCAAATACTTTATTCTCAGTTTCCAAACTTTTTCTTTAAAAAAAATTGGATCTTTTTACAAATGATTTTTTTTTAAAGAAAAACGTATTACTTTCTAAAAAGTTAACCGCAAACCATGGTTACGGCCGGGTCGGGGATTTGGGAACTTGAAGATTGTAGATTGGGCCGGAGTCGGTACGGACCTTACCCACTGCCAGGTCAACTTTTAGTGCTGGTAATTATAATAATAAAGAAAGTTTATGTTTAGAAAACTCTGGTTGAGAGTTGAGACGAGTCACCCTCTCTGGCCGTTTACTGTCTACACAGTGTAGACGCCCCATAGCAAGCACTGGAAACCCTAATCCGCAATTTCTTCAATTCAACGACGAAAATGGTACTTTAATCCATTGATTTTATACCGATTAACCCTTGATTACTCCGTAAAAACGTATCCAATGTCTGTCGACGGCGCAGCCGCACCGGCGTCACAGGATCGTGGCGGTGAGGCGAACGTACCACCGCCTGCAAATCCCACCGGTGGGGCCCAAGCACTACATACAAACGGAAACAACGGCAGCGTCAACGGAGTGTACCAGATGGAGGTGCTGGCGGTGGTGCCGTCGTATGCGACGCACAGGCTGAGGTTGAACCCTTATTCTGATCACAAGCCCGATAATTATGAGGATTTAGACCTGGATTTTAGCCCGTTGGTTTTCAGCTCGTTGGAGAGATACCTCCCGCCAAATCTCATCATCCAGACAAGGGATGTGAAGGTTTCGTACATGCGAGATATACTCGTACGTTACTACCCTGAAAACGAGCGCGTTAGGGTAAACGCGATGACCTATACATTATGTTTGCTTTTTTGAACTCGGATTAGATGACGTTTTTGCGTTTATGTTGTATTTATTATTGTGCAGGAAAATTTTTTTTGGTAAAGTTTATTTCTGAGTTGTATGATAGGAGGAAAGAGGTCAAAAAAAAATTCTTTCGCTTCTTTCCGTGGGATGGGTTGTCTGTTTGAGTTTTCCTAAACCGAGAATGTAAATTTGATGTATGTGATAATTAACCATTTTGGACTATTTTATAACAAATATGTATTTTTTGTCATATGCAGATGCCATCTTCTGTTTCTGATTTAGTTGGTGAAGCTGCTGCCATATATCTCATGATTTCCCATGTTTTCTTATGCCCATGATGTGCACATCTGTTACCCGATGAGTGTAATTGCTCAGGATAGCCACAGCATCTAGTTTAGCAGGAGATTTGAGTTAGGTTAATCTCTGTGTGTGTGGGAGGACTTGAATATGTATATTTACAAAACGGTAATGAGATGTATCAAAGGTTGCATCATGTCGAGCATTTAATGAACCGGAAACCATGTTCTTTCAGATTGTGTGTGTGTTGTTTTTGTGCGAGAGTATGATTGGATGCCAGGATACTTTTTTAGTGCAAATGGATATAGGATCTTACAAAATTTAAAGGATCAAGTGTTTGGCTATCTTGTGGGCTGGACCTTGGTTTTTGTATGTGGAAGTGTGGAACGCTGCATGTTTCACCTGCATGAAACTGTGAATTTACATTTCTGTTGAGTAAAATTATGTAAATGAACATTTTTCAGGTTTGGGGTTTCTGATTTCTCCCTCCTCCATTAGCTTCATGTAAAGCTTAGCTCAAGATACCATCTGTACTTTACAACATGAAACAGATAGTTTGTATGAAGCATCATTACACACTTTATGCAGTCTAATCTAAGCATGCTTGCCATTCTGCTTTATAGGAATCTCCCCCTCTTTTGTGGTCCCTCTCATGTCTCCTGTATCATGTGTGTAGTATCTCTCTATGTATTGTTAAATGCTGATTGAGAATCCATGACTGCTGTGTTTGAACAGCTTCAGAAGCACAGAGAGTACAGGCAGAAGATTATATCCAACTATCAGGTATGGTGGGCATGAAACCTGGAGTTGCTGCTGAGTGTGTAGTTAGTTTTTTTTCAGGGTTTCCTTAACATTTATGAAGATGCTTCCGCAGTTGGTATTTCATAGTTTGTTGGTACGTTTTCATTGGTGCCAAACATCATTATGTTAGGAAAACCTTGAAATGATGTCGACCCCTTTTGTGTGGACTGTGGCAATAGACCGTCATATTGGTTTTTCTATATTTTAGGACATTGATGAATTTCTGCGACACGATGGGGAAGTTTTGACACTCATGCTAATGGGTTGGAGGATACATGTCCACTAGAATGTTTGGCTATATTATATGAAAGGGTCCAAACCATAAGAATCAGCCTTCTAATTGGGAGAAACTCCAAATTTCTCACCAACTGGATAATTTCTCATAGAGAACAAAGGATCACAATATTGGTCAGCTCTTGAGAAGTTGATCTCATGGTGGTCCTTTTTGCACGATCTATTAATATTTGTCTATGTAGACTAATCTAGCCTGTAATATGAACGAGAGTCACATTGGTCTTGCTTGTGTGCCTTGGCATTTAGGGTGACTTTGGATATAGAAATATGAGCTTAAAAAGCATGCTATATGGTAGAAAAGATCTCCGTATCTAGTTTTTCAGTTGTATCTATTGTATCATGGAATGCATCAACATCCGAATACTCGAACTTCTCTCCTTCCCCTTTTTCCTGGTATCATGTTATACATATATTCTCACTAACAGTAGTCTGACTGGCTTTTGTCTTATCAGCGTCTGCACAGCGAACTTTATACCATGCATGCTACAGACTTCTTTGTTCCTTCATTCCTTAAGGCGATTAATGAGAACACTGAGACGGCATTCAGAAATATTATGTCTGAGCCCTCTCCTGGAGTTTTCACCTTTGAGATGGTCCAACCGAGATTGTGTGAAATGCTATTGGCTGAGGTAAATTTTTTGGTTCCAGTCATCTCTCAACTGTCTAGTTGAGTTATCCTAGTAGTTAGGTTTTATGTTCTCTTATCAGGTTGTGATTGCTTAGGTCGAAAATTTTGAAAAGTGGGTCCACGAGACGAAATTCAGGATAATGAGACCTAATACAATGAATAAGTATGGTGCTGTTCTTGATGATTTTGGTATGGAAACCATGCTTGATAAGGTCATGGAAGATTTCTTACGACCAATATCAAAAGGTGACCATTCTTCCTCCAATAATAAATAATTTTATTTGAATTAATATGGTTTCAGTATTAATAAGCTCTTATGAATATATTTTATAGTTTTCTTTCCTGAGGTTGGTGGATCAACACTTGATACTCATCATGGATTTGTTGTTCAATATGGAATGGATAAAGATGTGGATTTGGGTAGGCGATTTTTTCTATCCTAGTGGTTCTCTCTTAACTCTGCATTAGACTATTTTTGAATGCTTTTGAACATTCCAATGTAGTTCTTTGTACAGTGCTATGTCATCTCATCCTATTTGGTTACAGGTGGCTAGAATTGTTGCTAACCGTTGTCTACCTGGTTGCCTACCACTGGACAACTTGAATTAAGTACCCTAACTTACAGTATTGTGCTCCAACAACATATAGCAAGTGTATTGCCAATAAACTGCTGCTAATGGCAGAGGAAAATTTTACTCTTATTAGTTGGTGGCTTTAGTCAACTCTAATAGGGCATCATGTATGGTTTGCTGTATTAGAGTTAATGTAGAGAATTTACAAAATGTTATTTTCTTTAGAAAACCGTCAATCCTTTAATGTTGACATAGTTTTTGGTCTGAATATCATGCAGTGATAGATATGGCCAACTAATCGGGTTTATTTGGGTGTTCTTATTCGATATCATTCAAGTAGGAATATTTGTATTTACCATCTCCTACATTTTCATCATTTAGTCTCAAAAAATGTTTATGTCTGACGACGGAAAAAATTTCCAGAAAATGTTGGTTATTTATTTATTTACTATGATGACGTGATTATTATTATCATTATTAATACTTATGCCTTCGACGAAGCAGTTAATTGTTTTTTCAGTACAGTTTTCTTGAATGGAATGCTCATAATCTTGTATGTTCTCATGGTTATCTTGCCTAAACTTTTATTGCAATCACATTCAGTTATTTATCTTGTATGTAAATTGTCCAATTGTTTCATCGCTAAAAATCTTTGTTAATCTTGTTAATACTGAAGGGTAGTATCAAACTTATATTTCTTTAGTGGATATTCTTTTCACTGAAAGTTTTTCTCTTGGACCCATCTTTGTAGGTTTTCATGTGGATGATGCAGAAGTCACCTTGAATGTCTGCTTAGGTAAACAATTTTCTGGCGGTGCACTCTATTTTCGGGGAGTGCGATGTGAAAATCATGTAAATACAGAAACACAGTCAGAGGTGAGTCATTTGACATTTTTCATTCCCCCTTTGAATGTGTCTCTAGAAAACAGTTAATTTCATTTAATGGAAATGGCATGGATACTAGTTTTCTCAATTATTTTGTAGTGTTAACACGAAAATTGTATGCATGATCATTCCATATCAATAATATGGAAGGCATCGTGTCTTTTGTCGGTGGCTTGGAAATAGTGATCAGTTTCCAAGTAAAACCAAGATCAAAATATTATTTTTCATCACCTGTACTTATTCTTTATATCTGTTTGTTTGGTTGCCTGTTGGTAATTAAATTGTGGAAAATTGATTGGCTGCGCTACATGTACTTTCTTGTTCTACAAGAGTTCGGAAGGTCCCATTTTGTATTTCCACAAATTGATGGAATTGTCTGCACTCCTTCATGTTACCTTATGACCTCTTAGATTGCTGAGACTGGCAGAAACTTTGGATTGTATTAGCCCTTAATTCTGGATTATCAAATCTCTTAATTCACGTCACCTTTTAACTGTGAGGCAGAAATTTGATTATTTAACAAATTTGTGCATGTGTTCGACGGTTCAATTGACAATTGCCTTTTGTGATTATTGTCCAGGAAATATTCGACTATGTGCATGTTCCAGGGCGTGCAGTTCTTCATCGTGGCCGTCATCGCCACGGTGCTAGAGCTACCACATCAGGAAACAGGACTAACTTATTATTATGGTGCAGAAGGTAAAAAATACCCTTCCGCATCTTCTCCTAGTAAACATGATTTTTCCAGGACATTTTAAGGATTTTAATCTGCCTAGACGGCCGCCTAGGCGCTAGGTGGTGGTCGGACGTACTGAACAAGGCCTGATCGGCTGGCCTAGGCGCCACACCGACTGATTGGCCTGGGCCCCAAATCGGCCCAGGCACTGCCGCGACCATCTTTTTTGGGATTTCAAATTTAAAAGCCCAAAAAGACAATACCAAAAAGAAAATGGCCCATTTGACAAGAAAAAAACTGAAAACCCAAGACAGGCCCATTTGTCCAAGAACAAGTTGTGTTTGACGAAAAACATGTCTGACGAAAAACAAGTTGTTGAAAATTTTGGAGAAGAAACAGTGGGATAAATTTGTAAGTTTCTGTTAATTGTGTAAATTTGGACTCATGATGTTCGAGTGTAATATGTCTTATTTACCTTGATACCGTGAAATCCGTCTAACGGTGTCTAGTATCCGCCTAGGCGCTGGGCGTTGGTTTAGCACCCTAGTAGCGCCTAGCGAATTTTTTAGCATTGGGATTTTGTGTTGTCATTGTGATCGAATGAACAATGTGAATGATAATAATTAGAAAAGTTCATTAGTGCCATTAAACCAGAACGAAATTTCCTTTTTTGGTCAAAGTATGGTACAAGTAGATGGAATGTTTCCTTGAGATGTAAAGTCACGGTCATTACTTAAAACTATAGTAATTCTAGATATATTCCCCTTCCATCATACCTTCTCTATTTCTAATAATCTTTCAGATATAAAAGCTCTGACATTTGAAGTAAGGAATCTCAAATGTGTTCTCTTTTCTTAGAGTTTTGGTAAGACCGCAAGTTATATCTGGATTTAATACCTTCTTGCAGTTCTGTATTTAGAGAGCTGAGGAAGTATCAGAAAGATTTCTCCAGCTGGTGTTCGGAGTGCGAACGTGAGAAGAAAGAAAGGCAGCTGCAGTCCGTATCTGCTATAAAACTGGTATGCAAATTTTTGTAAGGGTGAACTCCCTGAATGGCAGTATTTCCTCAACCTGCTTCAAATAAGATAAATGGACAATCATAACCATTACATGACTTTCATTATATGAGATATTTATCAAAATTTATCTAATGTCCTGTTAATGTTGTAGTTAGTAATACATAGTTTGTTACTAAATAGTGAAAAAAATTGTATACTCCCCACCGTTAATGAAAACCTAGATAGAAAATATATAAGGATTGCTTTTCAATGTTCATCTAGTTTGCTAGACGTTGGTATGGCTGGGTGATTGAAATATTAGTATGAGAAAACGGGATATTTCTTGTTTGCTCGAGAAACCAAATAAAATATATACTACCCATATTTCGCAATCTGCATGGATAAGAAATTTCCTGCTCTTCATCAACCATGCACACCTTCTACCCCGTGCAATCGAATATGTGCTTCTACATTTACTGCTTCTATTCCCTGTGCATCCTTAGTGTCATCATTATAATTAATCGATCAGAATTGGTGAGATCATATATGTTTCTTTGCTTATCAGGAATTGCTGAGGAGAGAGGCAGGGGAAACTGCTACTTGAGCTCGTCGTCGCATCTCTGCTTTCTAACATACTGTACGGTAATCTCATGCGATCCTCGGAGAACAAAATTGTTATTCCGATTCTAAGGGGTGACTTGTGTTTGTTTTTTGTAATTTACTCATAGTTGTAAATGAGAAGCAGTAGGTATTGCGGAATCCTGGCATTGATTCATATGAACTAGAGCCTGTATTTGACTATGTTTATTCTTTGTAAACTCTTGTTCTACAATTTTAATTTTTTTTTAAAAAAAACTATTAGGGTAGTGGAAGTTGAGTCTCTGAGTTCCCTAGGTTGTGTTTGGATTAAGTAATGGATATGAAAGAATTGATTTAATTACATTCAGTGTCAAACATTTGATACATCCTTGTTGCATGATTTGTTTCATCATTTATTTATGTATCATGTTTTTTTAACTAATTTTAAATTAGTTAAACAATCAACTTAAAATATGTGAACAAAATATTTGTGAAATAAAATTAAACAAATCATGTATGTATAATAATATGCACTTTCGTCCATAAAGTGCTTTGTAAGGAGCCATCTCAATTGAAATTTGGTAGCTGTTGTTACAAATCACTCTATCTGTGGAAGTTTTGAATCCCAGCTCTGCAAAATCTGTAGTGCAAGAACGAAGAAGATTTTCAAGTGTCTGGATTACTCTATCAGATTGACCATCAGTTTGGGAATGAAAAGCTGTGCTGAAGGCCAACTTGATTCCTAAGGCTCGATGTGAACTCTTTCGGAACATAGATGTGAATCTTGGATCTTTATCTGATATGATTGAAACTGAAATACTATGAAACCTCACTAATTCCTTAATGTACAATTCAGCATACTTGTTCACATTGTACGTCGTCTTGACTGGGAAGAAGTGAGCTGATTTGGTTAAACGATTTGATCAATGGAGTTGAATTTAGTGTTCTTGGTAAACCTACAACAAAATCAATTGCAATGTTCTCCCATTTCCATTCTGGTATCGGAAGGGTTTTCAACATTTCTACTGGTCGTTGATGCTCTGTTTTCATCTCTTGACAGGTTAGACATTCAGATACACGTCTAGAGATGTCACGCTTCATTACTGGCCACCATTACAGCTTTTGGAATCCTTATACATCTTTGTGTCTCCTGGGTGAACCGAGTAAGGAGTGGTACGAGCTTCGTTCATGATCTCAGTTCGCAAGGCGTCTACTTGTGATACCCAAAATCTGCCTTGGTGTCTCAAAAATCCCTCCACTGTTGAATAAAGATTTCCACAATTCTCTTCATCCCGTTGTTTCCATTTAGTTAGTTGATCATCCCTCGATTGCTCTTCTCTAATATGATCCTACAACGTAGATTGAATGGTCACCACAACCAGTTTTGCAGCACACTTATGAGTAATAACTTCCAACTCAAATCTTACAATCTCTATGGTTAGTGGTCTCTGAACTGATATTTGAGCTAATCCTCTATTGATTTTCTACTCAATGCATCAGCTACCACAATAGTTTTACCAGGATGATAGTTGATGGTAAGATCATAATCTTTTACCAATTCTAACCATCTCCGATCATGTTCAGTTCTTTCTGAGTGCAAAGTACTTAAGGCTTTTGTGATCTGTAAAAATTTCACATTTCTCCCCTAAAGACAGTGCCTCCAAATCTTCAAGGCGAACACAAATGTTGCCAGCTCTAGATCGTGCGTAGGGTGATTCTTCTCATGAGTCTGCAATTCTAGAAGCGTAGGCAATCACCCTTCGATCTTGCATTAGAACAACACCCAAACCCATCTTAGATGTATCAGTGTAGAAACATAGCTTTCTTGTCAAGATGACATATATAACATGGGGCTTCTATCAAAGCTTACTTCAGCCTATCAAAATTCAATTGACATTCTGGGGTCCAACCATATTTAACATGCTTCCTTGTGAATGACATTAAAGGAACAATTATCTTTGAAAATCCCTTGATGAAACGTCGATAATAACCTACGAGACCTAAGAGACTACGAATCTCTGTAACACTCTTACGCACAAACTAGTCCCGAACTGGTTCTAGCTTAGTTGGGTCAACTTCTAAACCATCCTTAGAAATTACATGACCAAGAAACGCAATTTCTTTCTCACAAAACTTCACATTTACTAAACTTAGCAAAGAGTTGTCTATTCCTCAAAATTTGTACACAATTCTAAGCTATTCTGAGAGCTCTTCCTTGTTCTTAGAGTATATTAGGATATCGTTTATAAATACTATTACGAATTAGATAGGTTGGAACACTCTATTCATCAAATCCATGAAAATTGAAGGTGCAGTCATTAATCCGAAAGGCATTACTAAAAATTCTAATGATCGTATCACGTTTCTGAAAGCAAGTTTGTAGACATCTGCTTCTTTGATCTTCAGCTGATGGTATACGGTCGGAGGTCAATCTTCGGAAACAGTGCTGCTCTCTGAAGTTGATCGAATAGATCTTCAATCATAGGGAGAGGATACTTCTTTATTGTAAATTTATTCAGCTCTCTATAGTCTATACGTAATCTCATATTCCCATCTTTCTTCTGGCAAATAGCATGGGTGCTCCATGGCGAAATACTAGGACATATAAAACCTTTGTCTAAAAGATCTTGAAATTTGTTCTTTTAGTTCCGGGCCTATAAGGCGGTTTGGAGAGACAGGGGTTACATCAAGCACTAGGTCGATCATAAATTCAAGCTCTCGATCAGGTGGTAGGTTAGAGATATCTTCCGGAAATACTTCCGGAAATTTGTTCACTATTTCTACCTCCATTAGCTTGGGTCTCCTATCTTTTACTATCGACGAAAGACTAGCTAAAATCCTTGGTAACCCTTCCTCATATAGCTCTGGGCTCTCAGAGCTGAAATCAGTCGGAGAACGCCCTTATTTGTGCGGCCTCAAACAAAAACTGGTCTCTTTAGGTTGGTTTAACTTCTATAGTCATTTGCTTAAAATCAATAACTACTCCATATATGGTTAACCAATCCATACCCAGAATCAAATCAAACTCAGATAGGGAATACGATTAAATCAGGAGACACTATAAACCATTGTAGGTCAAGCTCTATGTTACAAAATATTCTATTGGTGAAAAGTCCTTCTCCTGATGGTACGATTACACAATATCCTACCGACAATAATTCAGATTGGATGGAAAATTTCTTAACAAAAGACTCTGATATAAATAAATGAGTTGCACCTGAATCTTTAGAAGGTATACCAACAATAATAATCTCACCTGTAGTTACAATGGTGTCTGGATTTGCCTGTTTGTTATCATAACATAAGATCTACTGGTTATGAGCTGCTTTGATTGTTGGCAATCTTTAGCAAAATGACCTGGAGCGCCACATTTGTAACGTACATTTTGACCAACTCTGCATTGACCAGAGTGATTCTTGTGACACCTTGAGCACGCAGGTCGAATGTCAATCCGGGGGACTGTGTTGAGTGGTCGTGGTTGTTGAGGTCGTTGCCCCTGAGGTCTCTGCTGGTTATTGTTGGGACATTTGATTGCCTCTGATCCCTGAGCTGAAAAGCTTGACGCTTCTGTTGACGTGTCTCTTTTATTTCTTTCCAATCTTGATCAGCTCGCAGGGCCTTATCAACTGCTGCCCTGAAATCTTTTGGTTCAGCTAACCTAACATCGTGTTTGATGATTGGTCTTATTCCATCCACAATTTCGGAGTTTCTTTTCAACATCTCTCTCAATTAGGGGTACACAAATAACAACCCCTTCAAATTTGCGGATGTAATCTCGCACAACATCTCCATTGTTTCAAGGTCAAGAACTCTCTCTTTAATTCAGATCGCACGTCCATCGTGAAATATTGGTCGTAACATGCCTTCTTGAATTCTTCCCAAGTGAGCATAGTCAGGTCTACTGTCAGCTTGACGCCTTCCCACCAAATCATAGCATCGTCCTTTAGCATATAAATAGCACACCTTGATCTGTCCTAGTCCGGTAGATGCAAATAGTAGAAGATAACTTCCAGAGATTTAATCTAGCTATCAGCTACAAGCGGATCAGTTGTACCCGTAAACTCCTTTGGACGTTGACGCCTAAATCGCTCCTGAGGATCCTCTCAACTAGACCCTTGACCCGATGGCCATTTTCTTGTCTTGATTGTACTATCAGTTGTTCTACCAAATGCGCCATTCCAGCTAAGACACGAGTATTGCTACCCGAACTAACGCCTTCTGCCATAGCTTCCCTTCTTCCTCTTCCTTTTCCTTACATTATCTGAACTCAAAGCCCAAATCCACCACAATACCATCATAAAATAAAACTTTACGCTATAACATTTAAATGAAACTCACAGACTAGGTGAAGCGGTTGGCGAGGACTGTCTCGGACTAAAAGTAAGTGTTTATCTCAAAGAATCATGCTCTGATACCAGGTTGTGATGCCCTAATCTTATATTCCCGTTTAAATCTGTTGGATCTGTGTTTACAGATCAGAATCTTAATTTTGATTAACACAAAATCTGCTGTTATTTTACTAACGATTTGTACAAGTGCGCAGCGAACCAGATTAGCAGCGAGCTGGATGAAAGCACTGTAGCAGCCTAACAGCAAGCTGGAACAAAGCACTGATAGCAGATTGATTGTGTAACGCCTAAAAATTCCTGAATACGTAGAAATGGAGCATGACTAGGGAAAAAATAATTTTAGATGATTACATGTCATTTTGTGATTTAGTTATGATTTTTATGTTGCATGGTATGCATGTCATGTTTTCAGCCTGTTTGAGTTACGGACGTGTGGACGAGACTAGGGACGATCGAGATGAAAATAATTTGAGATTTTTGAGTCCTAGGATTTTAAGGAATGAAATTTATTATTTTAAGCAGCAAATTTCTGAAAATTTGAGTTTTTATGATTATTTTGGAGGAGAAACGTTTTTGGCCTATACATGTTTTAATGGATTTAATGTGTTTTAAAATTTGAGGGGACCTTGATTTAAAAAATTCGAGATTTTTAAAGCCAAGTTTAAGTTTTGATAAACACTTTAATCTAGTCGAGGGGCAAGCATGTCAAATTCCATTTAATTTCTTATTAAGCCATAAGGGTCAATTTGGTCACCCCCATTCTTTAAAACACAAACTTTTCCAAAACCTACCCTCCTCCATTTTCAAAGCCGTCGTCCCCCTCTCCTCCATCACCCCATCGAAAATTGTCCAAGTTTGGTGGTTCAAAGGCGGTCCTGTCCCGATCTCACGTCCTCTACGTTGGTAACTCGCAGATCTCACATTTCTCCAAGCCAGACATGTAATATCGATTTCTTTTCTCACCATTTAAACTAACTGTTTTTAATGATTTAATGCATTGAATTGTATGTGACTTGCCATGATCTACGTTTTATGTTCTAGATCCATGCATGACTCATGAAGTTTCATCATGTTTTTTATTGTTTCTTGCATTGCTTCGGCTAAGGGGATGTTCATAGGACTATGGCTTGCATCTAGGTGATTCATGGTGGTCCTAGGGAGGTCTAGTAGTGGTCCAAGGTTGGGAGTTAATGGCTGAACCATCGGCTGGTTTAGAAACAACGCACGCGGCGTGTTTGTGCGCGACGCCGTGCGCCACCTTCTCGTGGTTCGTTCGCCATGGTGCGGTCGTGACCAGTCGCCTCAAAGTGCCATCATGCGACCTGCTCCGGCCGCCCCTGGCCGGAGTCTCGTCGGCTGGACCATCCAATTTATGATTTTTGGTCAAATCTTTTAAAGTCAAATATTTTAGTCAAAATTTCAATTAATTTGGATCTAATACTTTATTTTAAGATTTTAAAGTCAAAATTGAGGGTATTGGGATTTTAACTTGGATTTTTAAAGTCAAAATCGGTCAAGTTATTTTAGTTAGGGATGTTAAAGGTGAATTTTAAAGTTATGGGCTAAGTTCAATTTTAAAGTTAAGTCTAGAGCTAGTGGGTCAGCCTCCTGAACCAGTCCTTGATCGAAGTAGAAAATATAGAAGCCCGTGAATGTATATTTAATTATATATGTAGTATTCTATGTACGTAAATATTTTAAAGGAAATGATTAAATATACATTGATGGGCTAAATTTTTAAATTGCATGTTTTTAAGAAATGCACGCATCATGAGTTTCTGTGAAATGATTACCTTTTTTTTAAGATAAAATCCGAGGGATTGAAGTGATGTGACAAAGTTTAATGATGGGAGCTAATCGGATAGCCGAGCACCGGGATCCCATGTTTTAATGTATGATTATGAGTCTATGGATCCATGTGATCATGACAGAGTGAAGTGCCATAGCAGGTGCTTGGGATCCCGAGGTAAGGTCGGGTGAATCGCACCGCCACGTACGTTGGTTATTTCGACCGATCAGTCACACGTCCGCTCGCGTTCACTGATACGACTCATATGTTTTTCATATTACGTTATCTCATGCCTTATGTATGTTATATGTTATGATATGCTATGAAATATACGAACTAGGTTTTAAGATCATTCATGCATGCATGTTTTAAAGTTACGTTACTACAAGTATCTGCTTGCATGCTACTTTATGTATATCTACCTTGTTATTTTAAAAGATAGAGCATGCTGAGTCTCTAGGCTCACTAGGTTTAAATGGTGCATGTGATGACCCTGTTGATTTTTCATGTCGACCGGTGGTGAGGACCTCTGAGCGCCTGTCGCAGCAGTACCCCGTGACCATTATGATGTCTCTATTTTGTTATGATACGCTTTTCAGATATGGATTTTTAGCATGTCATGCGCCGTACTATTACTCAGTCTGATTTTTAAATAGTATGGAGGATTTAACGTTTTAAGATATTTATTTTATTTATGTTTTAAAGTGATGGTTTAGAAAACGTTTTAAAAGGGAACATGTTTTAAAAGGGAACGAGCCATACTTTTAGTTTATTTATTCCGCACACGATTTTAAAAAAAACAGAAACAATTTTTTAGAGTACGGTTCGTTTCAGTTGATATCAAAACGGTGGTTCTGGTGGGGTACTAGCCAGCTGCGTGGATCTCGGAAGTCGCACTACCAGTCTGTGAGTTTTACTGTTTTATGATTCATGTTTATGTTCGCATGTTGCATGTTTTATTTCTGCTTGAGTTTGGTCTTAGAATTTTTAAGGATTAGACGCTTATTCATGCACTTAGATTTACGTGATGAGGTTTTGGTGTATCAGAATGCCTCCCTGACGCGACAGGACCCACCAGAATGATTCTACGCCTCCTCCTCCTCCCCCACCTCCTCAGTTGACACCATACGAGAGGGATAGTGTGGATATGCTAGCCGAGATTACTAGGCTTTTGGAGCGACAGTCAGCGCAATCCGAGAAGTCGCATGAGGAGGATGTTGCTGAGAGGTTCCACAAGCAGGGACCTAAGGAGTTTACTGGTACTACTGATCTGCTCGTTGCTGAGGAGTGGATCCGATCTTTGGAGACAATCTATGCTTACATGGGTTTCCCGGACGCTGACAAGGTCCGATGTGCTATTTTCATGATGAAGGGAGACGCCGCTCTTTGGTGGGAGAGCGCGATGGTTGGTATATATCTAGAGAGTCTGACTTGGGAGGAATTCAAGAAGATGTTCTTGTTGAAGTATTTCACTGCTGATGCCCGGAGCAAGCTTATTTGGGAGTTTATGAGTCTCCGCCAGGGAGACAAGTCTGTTGCAGAGTATGTGAGCCAGTTTGAGCTGGGGTGTCACTTCGTGCCCTCGATTGCGACTGTGGAGAGTGAGAAGCTGCGACAATTTACTAATGGACCGCGACCAGACATCCGTCACGATGTCAATATGGCGGACGTGGCTACTTATATGGCAACGATGAACATGGCATATCGATCTGAGAGATGCCGGAAGGACATGAGGGATGACTTCCAGAGGAAGCGTCAGATGCAGCAGCCCGTCAGGGGCCAGTCTTCGCAGTCGCCAGCGAAAAGACCATTTCAGGGGCCTTCTAAGGGCCAAACTCCTCAGGGGCAGCAACAGCAGAGACCGTAGGGCCAGCAGAGGCCACAGCAGCAGGGGTCCAGCGCCCCTAGACCTGGAGGATTCCCAGTCTGCAAGGAGTGCAGTAAGCAGCATTCAGGACCTTGCATGGCTGGATCTGGCAAGTGCTTTCACTGTAAGGAGCCATGGCATATTTCTAGGGATTTCCCTAAGAGGAGACAGACCACAGGTCGTGTTTTGTGATGCAGGCAGAGGCTGCGGGTCCAGACACAACATTACCCACAAGTATTCTATTTTAATTTCCTATAGTTCCCATGCCTTGTCATGTTGCTATCTGGGTGTTTTAGAATTGCATGCTAGATAGAGCACTGCTAGGAATTCTTTGCTTTAGTTGCTAAGTTGATATAAATAAGAACTATAGAACTTGCCTTGAGTACCTTGACGGATAGGACTAGCGAACTTAGAAATGTCTTAGGCTTCTAACTGCTTTTTGGGATTTAGTATGACCGTAAACGCCTACCTGTGTGACGTTTCTGTTTCAGGCGAGATTCTTGTGTTAGGTGCCACTACACTCGCTTTGCTAGACTCAGGGACGACCCATTCGTTTATTTCGAGTGCGTTCACACAGAGGATGGGCATCGTTCCGAAGAGCTTGGGAGTAGCTCTCGTCGCGATGGCTCCGTCAGGAGAGGAGCAGGCATTCTTGGTCAGTGGAAGGCGCACGGTGGCCTGCGGTGTTGCGCAATTGTTGCGCCATGGCTGGACGCTACTTCGCACGACGGAGGGCGCGGTGGCCGCGCAAATTGTTGCGCACGCTGGCCGACCGGTTGCTGTCCCTTGCGCACTTGTTGCGCGACACTGATGCTAGAGGCGCGCTGCCATGCGCCGCCATGGGCGAAGCTCTGCCGCGCTTGTCGCGGCCGTGCGTGGGCCGTGCGCCGCGCACGATTTTCATGGTGGCGGCCGCTATCCGACGAAGCTCCGGCAATGTCGTGACGGCTGAATTCTTCTAGGGTTTAGTTCGGGCCTGTCCCGGGCAGCCCGTGAAGTTTTCTGGCCGATATTCGATATCCGGCTCGTTTTGGTCGATTTTGAAATTTTGAGATTTTTGGGCCTAGAATTGTTTTAAGCCCAATTTGATACAATTAAAATTGCAAAATACGATTTTAATTTTGAAATATGATTTTATAAATTAAATATGATTTTGTAGATTAAAATTTGATTTTATCGACAAAATACGATTTTATTTATAAAATGCGATTTCGTAATTAAAATATGATTTTGTGGATAAATAATTTGATTATTTAATTTATGCATGTTAATTAGATTATCTGCATGATTGGGATGAACGAGAGCCGTGCCCAATGTGTTAGGTGTATGCAATAGGTTTATGTGATTTCGGTTTGTAAATATTATTGATTATCATTTAAAGTGGGCCTGTTTGTGGCCCGTTCCCACCCCTTGATAAATGTATCCCTTGTATGTCATGGTAAATTTTCGCGATCGATCATCCCAATGTTTTTATATATGTGATATATAGTTAGTTGAATCCGCATGTTGCATGTTTTAAATTTGATTTAAAATAAATGCATGAGACCAAACTTTCAAAAATAAAATCCCTCGTTTTAAATACGATTTAAAACTAATATCATGATAAATGTTTATTCGATAAACTAAATGGAATTTAAATTTGTTTAAATTATCCCTACCTTCCATCAACAATGGGTGTACGTCGATGCTACCCGTATACATGGCCCGGCTCATATTATTGAGGGGGTCATGTATGCCGGAAAGCTGTCCACGCCATTGACAATCGTTGTGAGTCGGTTGGAACTTCCTTTAACGTTGGCTCATATTATTGGGGACGTTAAGGGGATCGTCCTTCACGACTCAACATTGATTGGTCATCTTGACACGTGATAATGAACGGCGTCATATTATTGGGTCCTTACTGGACGTGAGGTGAATACATGGAGGCTGCACCGGTTGCAATCGGAAACTACCTTTTGGGGGTCATGGATGGCTGATATTATTCGGGTCCATGATCGCTTGATTGGGCTCCGTGTACCCACTAAAGAAACTTGCTTTCTCGATTTCATTAGAGGGTGGTGAAATCGTTAAAATAGTGGGAGGGTAATTCATAAAACTTAATGACCATGTTTTATGTCTTAGCGATTATTTTATATATAGTTAGTGATGTATGTCTGCTTTCCTTTTCAGTATAAATGCATTGTAAAATGGTTTCGATGAAAAACCCACTCGCTGCTATACTGGATAGCAACAGGTTCACATGGATAGCAATCACCGGTCTGAACTACCAAGACTGGCTCCGCAACCTCAATCTTGTATTGGCTTCGGAGAAACTTCTTTATGCGATAGAGTAGAGACCTCCGGAGGAAACCCCTGGCGATATCAGCCCTGAGGAGATGATCACGCTTAAACAATGGAGGGACGACGAGGTTAAATCTCGATGCTATGTGATGGCGTCGATGTCCAATGAAATGCAACGGCGCTTTGAGAAGACAAAGTATGCTGCTGACATACTTTTTCATCTCAAAGAACTGTA
>KQ999107.1:0-15477 GCA_001598015.1 Dorcoceras hygrometricum
AATTACTGACCTTGAGAACCGAGCTCTTTGCGCTTTGATCTGAAAACTTATACACTCTAAGATGAAAGCTGCTCTAATCTGATTCATTAACTTAAGCTCTGATTTGATCTGTTTCAAATTCTTTCATCTGATCTGATAACGAAGCTCCAATATTATCTGATCTACGTCACTCGAATCTGATCGACTTTCTCTGAGCTGATCTGTGATGTTCTGAGCTGATTGAATTTCTCTGAGTTGATCTGTGATGTTTTGAGCTGATCAACTTGCTCTGAGTTGATCAAAGATCCTCTAAGCTGATCGGTGATGCTCTAAGCTGATCTGTGTCACTCTAATCTGATCTGCGATGCTCTAATCTGATTTGCAATGCTCTAATATGATCTGCTTAAGCTCTACGTTGTTCTGCTGTGATCTGTTCTGATATGTTCGAGTTATTGTATTTTGTTATCACCAAAACGTAGTAAATTTAATCTCAACATGTACTCTATGGAAAATCTCCTTCATACTCTCAGCTGAAGGTCTTTGGCTGCTTATGCTATGGGTCCACACTCCTACTATGTCCGTTCTTCTGGAATACCCCTGGTTATAAATGATACAAGCTGCTCAATTTTGAGACCAATGAAATTTATATCTCTCGGGATGTTGTATTTCATGAGGATACACTCCCATTTAGGGATGAGTTCTTCCCTAAACTCTAGTCCAAACTTGATGTTACATGATGAAATGTCCTCGTGCCCTTGTGGTCAAGCTACTCCCACTATATGTTCTGATAGTGTTCCTGAATCTATATCTCACCACAAATCAACTAAGTCGTCTCATTTAAATGATTATCATGTGTTGTATCAGATTTCCATTCTTCCTCCACTGCTCACACTTTATCTGGAGTTCTTAGCACACATAAGCTTTCCATTCCTTATAGGACGCTTGTAATGAACAATTCTTCGATTTCTGGACCTCGTAAGTATAGTCAGGGCTGTTGAGAAAACCTGGTGCCCAAGTCATGGAGTCTGAATTGGATGTGTTAGAGAGCAACAATAATTGGTCTGTGGTTTACTTACCTCCTGATAAAAGAGCCATTGGTTGTCGATGGGTGTACAAAGCTAAATTTCGTGTTGATGGAACATTAGAAAGGTACAAGGCTCTGTTGGTTGTAAAGGGATATACTCAGTAGAAGGGGTGAAATTCTTTGAAACATTCTCATCTGTAGCTAAGATAGCTATAGTTAGGGCCTTTCTAGCCCTTGCCGCTATAAACTGATGGTTTTTTTACTCAAATTGACATGAACCACGCCTTTTTGCATGGGTATTTGCATGAGGAAATACTTATGGCTTTACCTCTTTGTTACTATAGAATGTCGACAAGTCTCCCACCTAATGCTATGTGTAGGATACATAAGTCCCTATATGGTTTAAGGCATTCGTCCCACCAGTAGTTCTCTAAGTTTTCCTCCACATTACTTGATATTGGTTTTGTTCAGTCTCATGCTAATAACTCTCTCTTCATTCGCTCAAAACCTGCTGTCTTTATAGCCTTACCTGTATATGTCGATGATCGACAAGCAAGAGAATGCTATTTTAACCTCTTTTATTGATGGTAAATTCAAATGGAAGGAGCTAGGTCCCTTGAAATATTTTCTTGGTATTAAGTTGGCTCGTTCTTCTTGTGGAATTAAATCTGTTAATGCCAACTGTAGTTGCTCACGGATGCAGGTATGCTTGGACACAAGCCGCGCTCCATGCCTCTAGATGAGAGCCACACACTTAGTTCTGTGGATGGTGATTTGTTGTCTGACCCTTCCGAATATTGCACTCTCATTGGAAAGTTGTTATACTTGACTATTACATGCCCCGATCTTTCATACTCTATTAACAAGATGAGTGAATTTGTGTCCAAGCCATGAAGTACACATTTGCAGGGTGTCCTACTACGAATGGCAATTTTCCCCATGGGGAAAAACAAAATCGGGCCGGTTTTGGGGGAGACTATTTGGTTTCGGGGATTTTCAAAATCTCCGCGGAGAATTCAGGGCGGTTATGGGGACGCTATCCCCATCCCCGAACCCGCTCCGATAAAAAAAAAACTTAAAATTAAGGAAAAAAGTAAAAACCAGGGCCCGTTAACCTATTTGGGTAAAGATTCCAAATTCCAATCCCTACACCCTAAATCGAAGCAAGCGGTAGTTCTTGAATCTTGTTTGACTGCATCAACATCGCTCAGCGTACTGTCTGTCTGTCCCACATCTGTCGACCTCCATCCACTGTTCGTCGTTCTCCGTCCACATCAACCATCTGTGGAACCCTAAAACGAGGAAAAGTGAAAGGTTCGTATGGTTATTTATTGAACTAAGAGGTTTCTTGCATGATTTAATCTATGGTTTCTTATGGTTATTTAACGATGCAAATTTCTATGCGCAAGTAAGAACTTTAAACTTAAAAAACTTTGTGCTTATATTTTTATTCACAATATTACTATTGTTATTAAAATTTGTTATATATATATATGATTTTACTAGGTTTATATATGTGCCATGCCTACATACTGTCGAATTACTCGCAAATGCTCTTGTTGAATGTCTTTTGGATTGGAATTTAGATCGTAAGTTATCTACCTTGACTGTTGATAATTGCACAACTAATGATGCTATGATTGAGTGTATCCTAGATAAGCTTCCTCTGAGTTCACTTATTTTAGAAGGAAAGTTATTTCATATGCGGTGTTGTGACCATATTTTAAGTTTGGTTGTGATGGATGGATTAGATTTAATCAGTGGTAGTATTGAAATAATTCAGCATGTTGGATTTTGGACAGCAACACCCAAAAGAGATAGAGATGAAAATTTTTTGAAACAGCTCGACAGTTGAAGGTTGAAATCACTAAAAAATTAGAACTTGACTGCAAAATACGATGGACTGCTCAATTTTGAGACCAATGAAATTTATATCTCTCGGGATGTTGTATTTCATGAGGATACACTCCCATTTAGGGATGAGTTCTTCCCTAAACTCTAGTCCAAACTTGATGTTACATGATGAAATGTCCTCGTGCCCTTGTGGTCAAGCTACTCCCACTATATGTTCTGATAGTGTTCCTGAATCTATATCTCACACAAATCAACTAAGTCGTCTCATTTAAATGATTATCATGTGTTGTATCAGATTTCCATTCTTCCTCCACTGCTCACACTTCATCTGGAGTTCTTAGCACACATAAGCTTTCCATTCCTTATAGGACGCTTGTAATGAACAATTCTTCGATTGTTGGACCTCGTAAGTATAGTCAGGCTGTTGAGAAAACCAGAATGGTGCCCAAGTCATGGAGTCTGAATTGGATGTGTTAGAGAGCAACAATAATTGGTCCGTGGTTTACTTACCTCCTGATAAAAGAGCCATTGGTTGTCGATGGGTGTACAAAGCTAAATTTCGTGTTGATGGAATATTAGAAAGGTACAAGGCTCTGTTGGTTGTAAAGGGATATACTTAGTAGAAGGGGTGAAATTCTTTGAAACATTCTCATCTGTAGCTAAGATAGCTATAGTTAGGGCCTTTCTAGCCCTTGCCGCTATAAACTGCTGGTTTTTTTACTCAAATTGACATGAACCACACCTTTTTGCATGGGGATTTTCATGAGGAAATACTTATGGCTTTACCTCTTTGTTACTAGAATGTCGACAAGTCTCCCACCTAATGCTATGTGTAGGATACATAAGTCCCTATATGGTTTAAGGCATTCGTCCCACCAGTAGTTCTCTAAGTTTTCCTCCACATTACTTGATATTGGTTTTGTTCAGTCTCATGCTAATAACTCTCTCTTCATTCGCTCAAAACCTGCTGTCTTTATAGCCTTACCTGTGTATGTCGATGATCGACAAGCAAGAGAATGCTATTTTAACCTCTTTTATTGATGGTAAATTTAAATGGAAGGAGCTAGGTCCCTTGAAATATTTTCTTGGTATTAAGTTGGCTCGTTCTTCTTGTGGAATTAAATATGTCAATGCCAACTGTAGTTGCTCACGGATGCAGGTATGCTTGTGTCAGGCCTCGTGCTCTCAACAGATAAACACAAGCGGAAGCTATCAAAAAGTGGGTAAAATTTTCGCTTTTAGGCCCGACGGTTTAAAACATATAATTTAAAATACAACAATACTTAAAATAAGTTTCCCAATTCATATAACAACCAACAAATAAGCATACATAATTCCAAACATGTATCAGACTCCCCTACGAGTATAACAACAAAGCGCAGGGCATCTCCCTGGCTAATAATGATTGCAATAAAGATCTAGGTGATGAAAATAAGAATGACACCATACATTTACTTGACCACATAAAGAAGTGTTTGCACAAAAAACAAAAGACCATAAAGCAATCTCTATTGCAACCAACAAAAACCAAATAATCAAGTAAAGAGGATTCATGGCAATCACTTCACACTTCATCGATGTCTCATGAAAATTACAAAGTCGACTTGTGATGTATTTATTTATTTATCCTTTTAACTTTATGTTATATTTTTAATTCACAATATTACTAGTATTATTAAAATTTATTGTAAATTGTTTTACTAGGTTTATATATGTACCATGCCCACATACCACCGAAGTCCTTGCAAATTCTCTTGTTGAATGTCTTTTGTATTGGAACTTAGATCGTAAGTTATCTACCTTGACTGTTGATAATTGCACAACTAATGATGCTATGATTGAGTGTATCCTAGATAAGCTTCCTCTGAGTTCACTTATTTTAGAAGGAAAGTTATTTCATATGCGGTGTTGTGACCATATTTTAAGTTTGGTTGTGATGGATGGATTAGATTTAATCAGTGGTAGTATTGAAATAATTCAGCATGTTGGATTTTGGACAGCAACACCCAAAAGAGATAGAGATGAAAATTTTTTGAAACAGCTCGACAGTTGAAGGTTGAAATCACTAAAAAATTAGAACTTGACTGCAAAATACGATGGAAATCTACATATTAAAGAATAATCGGGGCTCTGGACGGTTGCTCGGCTTGCCCTCCATAAGGCCTCCCCTGTGTGGGCTTAGTCCATGAGAGTACTCTCTTTTCTTCCATCAAGAGTGGTAACTAACTACTCCAAGATTTCTCATTTAATGATATATCAACTGTATTGAGGACCACATATGAAAATGGCTTCCCCAGTTTATGCATAGGCAAGGACGTATCACGTGATATTGATACTTTAATTGATGCACATCTTTCAAAACAAAATATTTTGTCGTCGACGTCGAACATGTATTTGGATATTTCGATCGCTATTTGCAATAGAAGTAAGAGGTATTTGCCTGATATTAAAGCTGCACACATTATAATGCACAATTCTTTTTAGATCATATAAAAAAGTGGATAAAGATAAAGAGGCCAGGCCCCAATGGCGCAACTAAATGTATTAATTATATTTTGATCATTTGCCCTTTCAATATTTCAAATAATCAATCGTATCTATGTCTTGTTACTTTATTTAAAGGCTTGCTTTTAATTTTTTAGGTTTGATTCCAATTTAATAACTCATGCATACGTATCAGTAAATAACGGATAAATGTCCAAAGGGTGTCGAAGTCGCTGTAAAACGTGATTGTATGGTCAGATATTCGATTCCTCGTGAGCAGTATGACTGCGACATACTCAGTGCACGCTGAAGAATGGTAGCTACGATTTCCTAATTCTTGTAAACAAAAAGTCAAAGATTTGTCGACTTACTATCACTATTTATTAAAATTATACAGATCAAATTGATATTTAAGTAAATTGGGTTAATTGTTAAACTAATACGTGAACCTGTCGACAAAAAAAAATTACTCAGAAATATTACAACAAATTTGTACACTAAATTATATATCATATCAAATCATCACGTTGATATCTTAAACCTTACAACAGAAACATCAACACACAGCAGAGTTTCAGATTCCGTACATATTTAAAAGCTGAAACAAATACTATATTTTTCAGAGTGATTTCATTTCACCGGCGATTGTCTTCGATAAGGTTGATGAGATACAGCGCATTACTGGTGACTCTCGCTACATTGGTGATGCTCCGCCGCACGTCGGACCGTACGTCGCCGCCGACTTCCTTGAATCCGTCGAGGCAGGTCTCCTCGTTGCTCAGCGCGGCGCTGACCCACGTCTCCGCGTTGCTCATCTGCCACCGGAAATCCCCGCCGCGGCGGAGGAGCTTCAGGGTGGAGAGAGTCTTGCCCAGCTCGTCTACGGAGTCCCCCATCTGCTCAACGCAGTCGGAGAGGGCGCCTCGCTCTCTTCTCGCGATGCCCTTGAGGTTAGACAGGAAATCGGAGGCCTTGAGCACGCGGCCGATGCTGACCCTCACCGCGGCCACTGCGAGATCCCTCGGGGTGCTGGCGGAGCTGCCGCAAGACGAGAGGGACCGCAGGCAGATTTCCGGGTAGCTCGCGTGGAGGCAGGACGTGCGGACTAGGTCGTGCTCGTCGGCGTGGGCTGCTTGAAGTAGCGGCGAGAGGAGGAGGAGGAGGAGAATGGAGAGAGAGAGGTTGAGGGTTGTCTCCATAGCGGACGTGAGGCTGAATATTTCGGTAGACAATGCAGGTGTAGGCGGAAGGTGGTTGCCGCGGCGGCGATGCGTGTATGTGAAATGGCGGGAGGTATGTTGATACTGTCTCGTGGAGTGGAGATATCTTAAAGGGCGTCGGAAGAGTACTTTTTGACCTTTGTGTTTTTGGTAGGAAGCCTGGCTTCTTTTTATATTTCTTATTCATGACAATAAATTTAATAAATGTTTTCCAACAATGTCCCTATTTATATTTCTATAGGTAGTCACGAGGAGTCCATAAAAAACTTATTAAGTTCGTATTACTGATTAATTTTATTTGATGATATTTGACCGAAGTCAATGCATAAAAGATATCTTATTTTATGTGTAATATATGTTGACTGAAGTGAAAAATATTTGACTAGTGAAAAAATTATTTTTATTTCCAAGCAATTATTTTCGTTCCAAAATCGTTGTTCATAGTTATATTATAAAGAAATATATGTACTATATATTTTTCGAATTAAATGTATATGATATAGCCATAATAAAACTTTCGGGAAGTTTACCGGAAACATGAAGTAGGATTTCGAATAAATAGGAACCATGTGGATAAATTAAGTGCTTTCGGAAAAAGAAAATTTCGGATAAACTGAAAACATCTGAATGAATGAATTGCTTCCGAAAAATGAATAATTTCCGGATAAATTGAAATAATTCAAATGATTTGAAAATATTGTCCACTTAAAATGTTCATTGGATAAAGATATTTAAAGAAGTTGTTGGGATAAGTAGCTTGTTATAGTGATAAGCAAATACAATACCAAACTATGAGTTGCACGATCTCCAAGAGATATATCTACCAATTTATCTTTCCCAAAAACTAAAAAAAAAAAAAAAAAAAAAAGAAAAAGTAGCACATGATTGCAGCAAAGGTGGAATCTTTTATGGAATAAAAGCATCTCCGCATTAGTGAACATTTATTGTTATTTAAACTTGGCGTGGCTGCAAACAGAAAACTTTTAGATGATTGAAGAACAATTTTATGAAAGATCAAATCAGCTTAGTAGCCAATGGAGCATCTGTGCATAATCTAACTATTGTCTCCTATAAGCCAAACGTTGGAAGATCAGCATAACAAGGAGGAAAATTGGAAAGAAGTAGAGAGATAACAACAATTATATGCAACATAGAATAAGGAAGAAGTCATCCAAAAACTCTCTTGCAAAACTTCTTTGCCTGCAGAGAAAAGATCGTATCCAATCAGTAAGAATCACATTATAGATTCTAGATTCTATGATTAGAGTTTAAGCTATTTTATCATTATTTGATCTATATAGTATAAATGGACTCACTGTTAAGAATATGTTTTGGTGATAACAAAAATATGTCAAGGATAAGGAATTCAAATTAGACAAATCGTTTAGAAGGATTTAACCAGCTAAAAAGGTTCAAGGATACATTTTTGAGCTGAATTGATAGAGCTAGCTAGCAGATGAGTTGATGTGAATAGAAGTTCAGATCAGTTGAAAGTTTGGATCAGTTTAGTCACCTTAAGAGCAACTCAGACCAGATAAGTATATCAGATTGAAGAACTCAGATAAAGAGCAGACCAATTAAAAGGAATAGCACAAAGTAGCTTATCAAACGTACTTTCAGTATTTTAGGAACATTTCAGATGTTGACTTAGAAGCTTATCAAACGTACTTTCAGTATTTTAGGAACATTTCAGATGTTGACTTAGAAAAATTATCAAATATTAAAGCCGTTGATTCTAATAATCAATTATTCATGGCAATGAACAAAAATAGAAGTACTGAGATGTTTTTGAGCTGGATAAGACATCGGATTGATAGAGCTAGCTAGCAGATGAGTTGATGTGAATAGAAGTTCAGATCAGTTGAAAGTTTGGATCAGTCAGAGTAAGTTAGTACAAGAACAGATAAGTAGATCAGCTCAGTCACCTTAAGAGCAACTCAGACCAGATAAGTAGATCACATTGAAGAACTCAGATAAAGAGTAGACCAATTAAAAAGAACAGCACAAAGCAGCTTATCAGACATACTTTCAGTATTTTAGGAACATTTCAGATGTTGACTTAGAAAAATTATCAAATATTAAAGCCGTTTATTCTAATAATCAATTATTCATGGCAATGAACAAAGATAGAAGTACTGAGATAGATAAAAGTTTGCTTTCATAAGTTTAAGAGGAGTATATTGCAATTAATGCATAGTACTATTATGAGGCAGCTACATGAAGCATTAAAGGATCCTCGTACTGGTTCAGGAAAACTACTATGTTCAAAAGTGATGTGAGTACCGGCCATATTTATTAACATTATGACAATTGTATGTAAAACCGAGTATTAAAAATTAAAAAACAAGAAAAACAACGAGACATAGTAGTGCTAACAAGTGAAAACGGCGAAAGAATCAAGTTGTCTTTCTTGAGAACATCAGCTTGCTTACAATATTCAAATAAGATCTTTTAGGCTCATGGTTTGAAGATTTTAATTCTTTGTAGAAGTAGTTGTACATTGATAAAAGAGCATTTCTCTTCTGTTTGAGTTCTAGGAGTTTCAGCTCAGAACGTGTTAACTAAGCTGAAGTGGGTTCGTACAAAAATATTGTACCAATCAAACTCTTCCAGTGAATCCTTCTAGAACAGAAGGAAGGAAGATGTAGGAACGTTGTTTTCAAACTTTCAGAAACAAATTAGTGTCTTGTTTATTTTCATTTAGTGATTTTAAAGTTAACTAATAAATTTAGTTGCTTCCACACATTTTTGTAGTTCAAGATATCAGATCAGTCTGATAACCGAAGTTGAGTTGTTAAGACAGATCAAGTTACCGAAAATCTTAAACGTATTTATTCTACCCCCTCTAAACACGGACCCGATCATATCAAGTGGCATCGGAACGGGTTTCTCAGCATTTGAACTAAAATTTTTAAAATATTTTCCTTCCATAAATTCCAATGTTCTCGGAAAAACTTGTGTCAAATGGAAAATTTGTATTTAGGCTCATTTGGCAGCTTAGGACGATGACATGTGTATGTTATCATCGATGGTCCAAATACAGATCATGAAATCCAACACAACAGTTGCAATTGTTGCTGGAGCTACTCAAATGTTTGGAAAGCCATGTGTGGAATGGATTGCTGAGATAATAAAAAAACCAACCTCGATAACGTAGCTAAAGATAGTTTTGTAAAATTTTATGATAAAAATATGTTCAGTAATTGAAACTTATGCTTATGCCAAAGAACTTTGGGAGATGCTAATTCAACTCCGTGAAGAAATGAACTGTTAGGTTACACGTGTAATGGTGTGAGTATTACAAGGATGAGTGATGAGACGAACCGTACTCTAGAAGTTTTTTTTAACTTACCTGCATCATTTAAACCTAGTGAGCCTAAAGACCGAGCATGCTTTATCTGATAATAACAAATTACGTATAATAAAGCCACATGCAAGCACATACGTATCGTAAAATAACTTTAAAATTTTATGCATGGATGATCATAAAAACATGGTTCATAAATGAGTCGTAACGTTACATAATCGTATATCGTAACATAATAAGGCATGACGTAGCATAACAAAAAAATGTGTGAGTCGTATCCATGAAGTGTTGGCCATTACATTAACGATTGATCAATCATAAGAAACTAACGTACATGCGGTCGGTTCACCCAATCTTATTCATTATCACATTAACAGAGGTTCACCGGGCCCGGCATCCCGGATCCGCTCATCGTCTATCATTATAACATTAACAGAGGTTCATCGGGCCCGGCATCTCGGATCCGCTCATCGTTCACTTTGCCCCAAATCACTTCAATCCCTCAAAATTATTTTCCTTTTTTTCATACATGCCTTTTACATTTCATAAAACTTTCATGATGCGTGTACTTCATAAAACACGCAATTTTAAAAGGATAAGCCCATCCATATATATTTAATTTGTTAAACAAATGCATAATCATATACGTAAAATACTACATATATAATTAAACATATTAATGGGCTTCTACATTTTTCTCTTCCGGTCAAGGAAAAGTTCAAGTGACTGGCTCACCAACTCTAAGCCCAAAAACCTAGACCTGATCTTAAATTGTAACATAACCCATAATTCAACTTGACTAATTAAACTCAAAATTAAATTTACTTATTAACTTCCTATACTTTCCGCTCATAGTTTCTCATATAATCCCAGCATATGACAGTATAAAATCATACGTGCTAAAAATCGTTTTCTAGGCGTTAATTTGTCATGAAAATTGCCAAAAATATCATAAATAAAATAAGTTCTCAAAATGCTGGAAAAAAATCTAAAAATATACTTAAAACATCAAATAAAGTCATCCATGAACTTTGGCAGCCCCTAAGACTCGAAATCTCAATTTTCACAAAAATGACCCGACGAGGCTCACTTCGAGCGACAAAACGGTAAAAATCATTAAAAATCCAAATCTTAAACGAATCACTCCCTGTTTTGATCCTAACAACTTACCCGACCCCAACAACGCTAGTATCGCGCACAGTCGACAAGTCAGAACACGTGCTGATAATAAAATTCGTAACTAATTCATTCATTGACCAAATCCCTCCCCGTTTAGACCCACGTGACCCTAACTTGATGGAATAAATACTGATACCACCCTTGGATCGAACCCCAGCCCTATGAATCATCCATGACCGATGCATCAAAATAAACAAATCAAATACATGTTGAAAATCATGATACATGCATGTATGTCAAATAATAAACATAGATCAGAACAATTCACATACATTTTGTCAGGCCCCGTGCTAATTATTAACAATTAACACATAATAAGCGCAAAAACACGGAAGCTTAAAATCAGGGCTTAAAAATTTTTCGAAATAAAATGAGCCTGAACTTCAAATCATACATTCAAAATATCGATAATCAAAATATAAGTTAACTCCAACTCATACCAACAGATAACAACATACATCAAATCAAAGACCGATCCCCAATACATAAAAACACGGGGCATCCCCCGGTTCAATACATATCATAATTATAACTGGGACTCAGGGACGAGGGGATCGACCAGCTGAACTTCCACTCGGTCCAGCTTGGTTACCTGTAGTTCCTGCAAATGGGCAACACAGACCCAACCAAAAACAAAAACCATTATAACATTAACAGAGGTTCATCGGGCCCGGCATCTCGGATCCGCTCATCGTTCACTTTGCCCCAAATCACTTCAATCCCTCAAAATTATTTTCCTTTTTTTCATACATGCCTTTTACATTTCATAAAACTTTCATGATGCGTGTACTTCATAAAACACGCAATTTTAAAAGGATAAGCCCATCCATATATATTTAATTTGTTAAACAAATGCATAATCATATACGTAAAATACTACATATATAATTAAACATATTAATGGGCTTCTACATTTTTCTCTTCCGGTCAAGGAAAAGTTCAAGTGACTGGCTCACCAACTCTAAGCCCAAAAACCTAGACCTGATCTTAAATTGTAACATAACCCATAATTCAACTTGACTAATTAAACTCAAAATTAAATTTACTTATTAACTTCCTATACTTTCCGCTCATAGTTTCTCATATAATCCCAGCATATGACAGTATAAAATCATACGTGCTAAAAATCGTTTTCTAGGCGTTAATTTGTCATGAAAATTGCCAAAAATATCATAAATAAAATAAGTTCTCAAAATGCTGGAAAAAAATCTAAAAATATACTTAAAACATCAAATAAAGTCATCCATGAACTTTGGCAGCCCCTAAGACTCGAAATCTCAATTTTCACAAAAATGACCCGACGAGGCTCACTTCGAGCGACAAAACGGTAAAAATCATTAAAAATCCAAATCTTAAACGAATCACTCCCTGTTTTGATCCACGTCACTCTTACTCAATATAATAGTCAATGGAACAAACTAGACTAAAAAACAACTCAATACGTACCAACCCAATGCTCGTAATGACACTACTCGCGCGATGACTGCAGTCAAGACACGTGCTAGTCATAAAACTCATAACTAATTCGTTACTCGACCAAATCGCTCTCCGTTTGGACCTGCATGACCCTAACTCAATGAGCTATCTCTTGATATCAACCTGGACTACACATACTGCATATAGCAACTTACCTGACCCAAACAAATCTACTGTCGCGCACATATGACAAGCCAGGACACGTGCTGATCATAAAATTCGTAACTAATTCATTCCTTGACCAAATCCCTACCTGTTTGGATCCACATGACCCTAAATCGATGGAATAACTATTTATACCACCCTTGGACTGAACCCCAGTCCTATGAACCGTCCATGACCGATGCATCAAAAGAAACAGATCAAATACATGTTGAAAATCATGATACATGCATGTATCTCAAATAATAAACATAGATCAGAACAATTCACATACAATTCCTGAAAAATCTTTTAAAAACAGCATATTATGATTTAAATGGAGAGAAAAAAGGGAGATTAGAGCGTGCATTTTTGAAGAATTATGCAGTCTAAGCGTTACCGGAGCGGAGGACAAGAGATGAGACGATCAACCTTTGAAATCTCCAAGAAACTTTGAGAAAGAAATCGTTGGAGCCTTGACAAGGGAGGGGGACGGCTAGAGTGAGGGAGGGAGGAGGCTAGGGTTTTGAAATTAGGGTTGCAAGAAAATGAGTAGTGTTACAAAAGACCCCTCTAAGGTATTAATTAGGAAATAAACGAGATTTTTACTTTATTAACCCCCACTAATTAAAAATATTGGTTAAAACTCTAAAATTAAACTTTGAACCTCCAAATTTTCGTAATATAAAGCCTCATAATTTTTAAAATGTGGAAAAGTTCATTAAAACATCCCGTATAGGTGAAAAACGGGTTCCACTCAATAATTATACATAAAATCCATATTTTTCCGAAATTGCTGCTTAAAATAATAAAGTTTAGCTCCTAAATATCTGAGGGCTTAAAAATTTAAATAAATTTTCACCTCGGTCGTCCCCAATCTCGTCCACGCATTCGGAACTCAATCATGATAAAAAATGTCATGCACATCATATAGCATAAACTAACACTTAATCACATAAACGACACATAATTTTCTAAAAAAACAATTTCCCCACATGCACTCAATCTCACGCAATCAGAATTTCCGGGCGTTACAACATCTTCCCCCTTATAGAAATTTCGTCCCCGAAATTAGGTTACGTACCGAAAAGCTCTGGGTAGCGCATCCGTATATCGGTATCGGTCTCCCAGGTAGCCTCATCCTCTGAGTGATTCTTCCATCGGACCTTGACCATCGAAATACTCCGCGCTCTGAGTCTGCGCTCCTCTCGAGCGAAGATCTGAACTGGTCGCTCCTCAAAAGATAGATCTGGTGCTAAACGAAGCGGCTGAAAGTATAACACGTGCGATGGATTCGGGACGTACTTTCGTAGAATCGAAATATGAAATACGTTATGCACCGCTGAAAGACTGGGTGGTAGTGCTACCCGATACGTCGACCTACCGACCCTATCCAATATCTCGAATGACCCAATGAATCTCGGGCTGAGCTTGCCGCTCTGGCCAAAATGCATCACGCCCTTCATGGGCGATATCCTCACAAATACGTGATCTCCTACAGCTAACTCTAGATCTCGTCATCTACGATTGGCATAAATCTTCTGACGACTCTCGGCTGTCCTCATCCGATCTCGTATCCTGATCATATCTGCTGTCTGCTGTACCATTCTGGCCCAGTCAAAACTATCTCCCCAACCTCGTCCAAGTGCACGGGAGACCTACACCTTCTCCCTTACAGAGCCTCATAGGGAGCAAATCAATCGACGCTTGAAAGCTGTTATTGTACATGAACTCTACCAAATGCAATCTATAATCCCACGTACCTTGAAAATCTATCACACAAGCTCTCAGCAAATCCTCCAGAATCTGAATGACTCTCTCCGACTGGCCATCTGTCTGTGGGTGAAAAGCTGTACCGAATGACAACTTAGTCCCCAACTCAACGTGCAAGCTTCTCCAGAATGCAGATGTAAACCTGGTGTCCCGATCTGACACAATAGAGACTGGTATGCCATGCAGCCTGACAATCTCTGTTAGATCTGGATAACAGATCCAGATCTGAGTTTTGAATTACACAAAACTTGTTATTGTATTTCTAATGTTTCTACTAAGTGTGCAGATGTTAGCTGGAAATACAATAAGAGAGATCTGGACAGACGAGTGTTTATCAGTGAAAGTTCACAGCTGGATTAGCAACAAAGACAGAAGATAAGAGAATTGAAGATTTCAGATTCTGTGACGTCATTGAGAGTTTTGCAGAAGATAAGAGAATTGAATATTTCAGATTCCGTGACGTCATCGAGAGCTGGGCAGCAGTGAGATGTATCATATCTAATATAGTAACTCAATCAGATCTGATACTGTAGCAGACCAAGATCTGAAAATATAAAAACGCGATTTCGGAGGCCTAAACGAAGGAATTTGGCCGAAAAGCGGCTTAGATCACAAGCAAAGCTTGTGAGTCTTGCTCGTTGGACCGTTTCGGATGGAATAGCACTGGTCTCATGCGAAAATGTGAAGTCTGATCAGATGTGAAGACAAGAGCAGTTGAGTCTGATGTTGAAGACAAGAGATCTGGATCCAGCTATGAACAGAAGAACGATTCAGATGTGAGGAGAAGTCTGGATTAGATGTGAAGAAGGAATCTGGATCAAGTGCCAAGAGAGATCTGATGTGAAGAGAGATCTGGATTCAGATGTGAAGAGAAGTCTGTTCAGCTATGAAGAGAAAGGCGAAGCAGTTGACAACAGATATGAAGATTAGCTGGAGCATAGAAGTCAACTGCTGAGCCTATTCAGATGTGAACATATCGGACTTATTCAGAAGTCAACAAAAGCTTATTCAGAAGTCAACAAAAGCCTATTCAGAAGTCG
>KQ999108.1:0-13567 GCA_001598015.1 Dorcoceras hygrometricum
CGTAGGATGAGAGCGCGAAGTATTTCGATGGTTAAGGTCCGGTGGCAGAATCACTCGGAGGATGAAGCTACCTAGGAGACTGAGGTCGATATGAGGACGCGATACCCGGAGTTATTTGGTACGTACTTAATTTCGTGAAGAAATTCCTATAAGGGGGGAGAGTTGTAACGCCTATAAGTTTCTGACTACGTAGAAATGGGTGCATAAGGGGGGGGGACGAAATAATTTTAGATGATTACATGCCATTTTAGGTGATTTTTTTATGATTTTATGTTGCATGGTATGAATGTCATGTTTTCAGCCTGTTGAGTTACGGACGCATGGACGAGACTAGGGACGACCGAGATGAAAATAATTTGAGATTTTTAAGTTCTTAGATATTAAGAATAAATTTTTATTTTTAAGCAACAATTTCTGAAAATTGGGATTTTTATGATTATTTTGGAGGGGAACCCGTTTTTCGCCTATACGAGCTGTTTTATTCGATTTTAAGTTGTTTTAAAATTTGAGGGGACTTTAATTATGAAAATTAGCCAGTTTCAAGCCAAGCTTAAATTTTTAATTAATATTTCAAGTTGTGGAGGGGTAAGCATGTAAAAATCCTTTTGAATTTCTTAATTAAGTCTTAGGGGTCACTTTTGACACATTCATTCTTTTCAATTCCAACTCTAATCAACTTCAACATAGCCTCCACTCCCTCTTTCCCTCAAAAACACGTCCCACTCTCCCCTCAAAGCTTCGAAAATTTCAAAGTTCTTGGTGATCCAAAGGCGGTCCAATCCTGATCTCCCGTCCTCCACGTCGGTAACTCGCAGATCTCATTCTCTCCAAACCAGACATGTGATATCGATCCCTTTTCTGATCATTTAAACTATATTAATCTGTTTTTAAAGTTTAATTCATGAATTGTTGGTGAATTATGTCAGGCCTCGTGCTCACATCAGAGTAAAACCACATAAACACAAGCGAAAGCGACTAAAAAGTGGTTAAAATTTTCGCTTTTGGCCTGACGGTTTAAAACGATATAATTTAAAATACGAAAATACTCAAAGTAATCCCAGCTTACAAACAAAACCAACAAAACCAAGGCTACAATCCCACGACAAACAATAAAACATCAACATGTATCAGATACCTGGTAACTGTTGGCGGAAGTGGCGGATCCGGATCCCGTTTCCCGGGGGCGCAGCGGAAGATAAAATTTTGCCCAAGAAACGTACAACACATATAAAAAATCAATGATAAACATACATAGGATGTTTGAATCATTACCTTGCTGGCGTCTAGGCGCCTGGCTCCAACCAGATTCACAGGGAATTCTGGCTCTTGAAATGTAGGCGGCGGTAGATCCTCCTAATCAGGTCCATGACCGGAAACAATAATCCTCTGTCAGTCTGCACTATAAGAGCTGACGAATTTTGCCATGGACGGAATCACCTCGAAAAGACTATCGGAACAAGTCCGATCACGGTGGCGGCGCGGCGGCGGAGGGGCGGCGGCCGTGAGGTGGTCGAGGGAGAGGGGGCGGCGCTTGTGAGGTTGGAGGCTAGGGTTGATGTGAGTTGGTGTGTTATGATTGTAGCCCTAGGTCATATCAACATATAGACCTATGATGGGCTTGAACCGGCCCATTGGACTTGGGTCAGGCCCAGGTCCATATGAACATTCGGTTCATTTAAATCACTGCGGTTTCATCATAACTCCGATCGACGATCAGATCGGACCGATCTACTCAGTTTCCAAAACTGAATATTATGATGCGAAAAACAATTTTTCAGATCACCTAGTCAAAAATTACAGTTTAGCCCCTCAACTTTGGTAAATCGTAATTTGACCCCTGCTGACTTTTAGGAAGTCGCACTCCCTAAAATTCTCCTCATACGCTCAACACATTGAGCTCAGTTTCCGTGCGGGAATCGTGAATCCAGTACTTGTGTGACCCTCAATGGTTCAGGGATACAGCTAGCCGTGGGCCCACAACCATTGTGACTCCGAAATCACAATTTCGGACTTGCCCAACGGATCATGGTAAATCGCCTAGCAACATCGCCCCATGATCCCCTAGGTATCACTGATAGTGCCTGCAAGAACCAATTGATCGTGGTTAGCGTACAGTACGGTCCTTTCAACACATATATCCCGATCAGATCAACGACCATTGGTAAATCGAGAGTCGCTAAAGATCCGATAGCTATGCATACATCTTGGAGATCATATAGTGACATCGCGAGTGTTACTAGGTAAACCCATTTACCTAAAACACATCCAGTACTCTGGCCAGAGATTTATCACACTATTATCTCCTTAGATAGCATAGGATATCCACGCATGAAAGCGAGCGGTGAATCCTCGACAACGAAGCATCGACTCCTACATGCATCGGGATCTCACCCAATCCCACCACCTAATGACCCCAAGTGAGTCGGTAAACGGGTCAAAGTGAGACGCCTATCATGTAGAGTCTCAATGACGTTTCGAGTAGTGAGGACTAATCAGTACAACCAAGACCTCGGACTTATCCACTCGACAAATGGTAACCACTTGGAAAGTCCGAACGAGGGTAGTTCGATAGATCACCAGGTCACTATCCATCTGCATGCTCAGAACATCACAATGTTCCCTACCAATGAAACATGGTACTTCCAATCGCAGATGCTAGTCTCAAGTTCGGGCGGCCTTATCCTCATTTTGATGGCCCAATCGACTAGGAACAAATTCAGAATACACAGTGACTATTAGATGTGTTTCATGATAGCCATCATATCCACTATCACATCTAACATACACTATGGTGCATTCTAGGTCTTTATCCAACACAATTGTTAACATTATAACCTAATGAAAATAAAGAATGCCATAAAAGAAATGCGTATTTCATAAATAAATATCTTTATACAACAAGAGTCTATAAAACCCACACGCCACAAGTTGGCTAGTTGGGCATCTACTCTAACAATCTCCCACTTGCCCTATAGCCAACTACTCATCAGACGCAGTCCCATTGTTTCGCGATGTTTTTCAAACAACGGTCCTGGCAAGGGCTTCGTAAGTGGATCAGCAACGTTGTCCGCAGAGGCGACTCTCTCAACTGCTATGTCACCTCTAGCCACAATATCCCGAATTATGTGGTATTTCCTCAGTATATGTTTGGATCTTTGGTGAGACCTAGGCTCCTTTGCTTGCGCAACGGCACCCGTGTTGTCGCAGTACACCGGGACTGGACCAACTCCATCAGGAATGACGCCCAACTCTTGGACGAAATTCCTTATCCAAACCGCCTCCTTAGCAGTAGCTGATGCTGCGATGTACTCAGCCTCAGTGGTTGAATCCACGATGGTGTCTTGCTTGGAACTCTTCCAAGAGACAGAACCACCATTGAGCATGAATACAAATCCAGAGGTATACTTCGAATCATCCACGTCACATTGGAAGGTAGAATCAGTGTAGCCTTCCAATTTCAGTTCAACACCCCCATAGACCATGAACATATTCTTAGTCCTTCGCAAGTACTTAAGAATATCCTTCACAGCCTTCCAATGCAATTGGCCAGGGTTGGCCTGGTAGCGGCTTGTGACACTTAGAGCATATGCGACATCCAGTCTAGTTGAGATCATGCCATACATAATACTACCTATTGCCGAGGCATATGGCACACGTGTCATACTCTCTATCTCCTCATCAGTCTTCGGACACATAGACTTAGAAAGAGTGACCCCGTGACACATAGGTAGGTGTCCTCTCTTGGACTCTTCCATAGAGAACCGTTTACGTATGGTATCGATGTAGGTAGCTTGGGTGAGTCCGAGCATCCTTTTCGATCTATCCCGATAGATCTGTATTCCAAGAAAATAGATTCTTCACCCATGTCCTTCATCGAGAATCTACTAGAAAACCAGACTTTAGTTGACTGCAACATTCCTACATCATACCCAATGAGTAGAATGTCATCAACATAAAGTACAAGGAATGTCACAGCGCTTTTAACTACCTTCTTATACACACATGGCTCCTAGGGATTCTTGATGAAACCAAATTCCTTAATCGTTTCATTGAATCTCAGGTTCCAACTCCTCGATGCTTGTTTGAGACCGTAGATCGATCTCTGAAGTTTGCATACCTTATGATCACTTCCCACAGATGTGAAACCCTCAGGCTGCGTCATATAGATCTCTTCCTTAATGTTTCCATTAAGGAACGCAGTTTTCACATCCATTTGACATATCTCATAGTCGTACCATGCGGCTATGGCAAGTAAGATTCTAATTGAGTTGAATATCGCGACTGGTGAAAAGGTTTCATCATAGTCAACACCTTGCCTTTGAGTGTACCCTTTCGCGACCAGTCGTGCCTTGTAGGTCATTACCTTACAATCAGGCCCGAGTTTCCTCTTGTATATCCATTTGCACCCAATAGGAACAATTCCTTCGGGAGGATTAACAAGAGTCCAAACTTGGTTCGCATGCATTGAGTCAATCTCAGACTGCATTGCTTCAAGCCATAAATTAGAATCAGCATCGGAAATTGCCTCCTTGAAAGTTCTTGGATCACATCCAATAACTTGATCATTTTGATCATCTTCAAGGAAAAACCATATCTTTCAGGAGCCCTAGGAACCCTTTCGGATCTCCTAGGTGCGACCATTTCTGGTACCGGCTCTTGAGGCGCAGGAGATTCACTTGGTACTTCAGTTGGTTCTCGAACCTCTTCGAGTTCTACGATCTTGCCTTTTCTATCAAGTAGAAACTCCCTTTCCATAAAGGTGGAATTTCTAGAAACAAACACTTTTGTTTCGTTGGGATAGTAGAAGTAGTATCCAATGGAATTCTTTGGATACCCAATGAAGTAGCATAAGATGGATCTAGTATCCAGCTTATCTCCCACTGTCTGCTTCACATAAGCAGGACATCCCCAAATCCTCAGGAATGAGTATTTGGGTGGTTTGCCCGTCCATATCTCATATGGAGTCTTATCCACTGCCTTGGTGTGGACATTGTTCAACAACATTACCGCCGTTTCGAGCGCATAGCCCCAAAACGAGGTAGGAAGTTCAGTGAAGCTCATCATAGATCGAAACATGTCCATCAAGGTTCGATTACGACGCTCCGCTACACCATTGAGCTGTGGTGTGGCCGAAGGGGTCCACTGTGAGAGAATCCCATTCTCTTTTAGATAGTCTTGAAATTCAGCACTCAAGTATTCACCACCTCGATCGGATCGGAGTGTTTTAATACTTTTCCCTAACTGATTTTCTACTTCAGCCTTGAATTCTTTGAACCTTTCAAAGGATTCAGACTTGTGCTTAATTAAGTACAAGTACCCATACCTAGAGTAATCATCGGTAAATGTGATGAAGTACGTGTTACCATACTTAGTACCAATGCTAAGTGGGCCACACACATCAGTATGGATCAAATCCAATAGACCTTGAGCACGTTCAGGCTTGCCCTTGAAGGGTTGTTTAGTCATCTTTCCTTTGAGACAAGACTCACAAGTCGGTAGGGAGTTAATGTCTGACAATTCAAACATGTCACTCCTAACTAACTTTTTCATCCTACTTGGGGAAATATGACCTAGCCTAGCGTGCCAAAGTTGTGTTGGGTTTAAGCTATCGTTTTTCCTTTTAATTGTTGTATGTGTTTCCACATCGCGAGTTGGAAATTGTTTTAATTTTAAGGCGTATAGATCGTTTTCGCGTTCCCCAATTCCAATTAAACATTCATTCTTGTATATATTGCAAATCGAATTAGCAAAAACATAAGAATATCCATCACTATCAAGCATAGAAACGGAAATAATGTTCTTAATTAATTCGGGAACAAATAAAAATTTTCGCATTAACAACTTAAAATCTGAAGACAGAAATAAATAAACATCTCCTATATCTACTGCAGCAACTCTTGCTCCATTGCCCAGCCTCAAGTGGGTCTCACCCTCTCTAAGACGTCGGCTTCTTGTCATCACCTGCAAATCATTGCAGATATAAGATCCACATCCGGTATCAAGTACCCAAGAAGTCGAATTAAGATATAGATTTATTTCTCGATATAGAACATACCTTTTGTAGTTCGCAACTGCTCGAGGTACTCCTTGCAGTTCCTCCTCCAATGCCCAGGCTTGTGGCAGTGGTGGCAAACATCCTCAGTCTTGTTTGGCTTGGAAGCCTTTGCATTCTGCTTCTTGGTGGGCTTTTCCTCCTTCGCAGGGGCAGAACGCTTCTTGCCCTTGCGTTTGGGCCCTTTCTTCGCATAGGAAGAAGAGCCCATAAGGAGGACGGGCTTGTCCTTCTTTATGGTCCCCTCAAACACGGCCAGCATGTTAACCACCTCGTCAAGGGTGGCTTCCAGCTTGTTCATGTTGAAGTTGACCACAAAGGGGTCGAATGCAGCGGGTAGTGAGAGGAGAAGAAAGTCCACAGACAGCTCGTGTGGAAGTGTGATATCAAGGCCCACCAACTTTTCAATGAGCCCAATCATAGGAACCCCATGCTCGCGGACCGAAGTCCCATCGCGCATGCGGCTCATCATAAGCTCCTTGACAGTGGTGAACCTCTCATGTCGAGAGTTCTCCCCATACAGCTCCTTAAGATGAAGGTGTATGTCAGCAGCATACACCGTCTTCTCAAAGCGCCGTTGCATTTCGTTAGACATCGATGCCATCACATAGCATTAAGCTCGTCGTCCCACCATTGGTTAAGCTTAGTCAGCTCCTCAGGGCTGATATCGGCAGGGCTTCCTTCGTAGGGCTCTTCTCCAACGTGTAGAGAAGTTTCTCCGAAGCCAACACAATGTTGAGGTTTCGAAGCCAGTCTTGGTAGTTCAGACCAGTAAATTTGTTGCTATCCAGTATAGCAGCAAGCGGATTTTTGATCGAAGACATTTTATAAGCAGTTTATACTGAAAAGAAAAACAGACATGCATTACTAACTATATATGAAAAAGCTAAGACATAAAACAAGGTCATTTAGTTTTCTGAATTACCCTCCCACTATTTTAACGATTTCACCACCCTCTAATGAAATCGAGAAAGCAATTTTCCTTAGTGGGTACACAGAGTACAATCAAGCGATCATGGTCCCGAATAATATCAGCCAACCATGACCCTCAAAAGGTAGAGCCCAATTGCAACCGGTGCAACCTCCATGTATTTACCTCACGTCCAGTAAGGGCCCAATAATATGACGCCGATTACTATCACGAGTTAAGATGACCCATCAATGTTGAGTCGTGAAGGACGGTCGGATTTTATTTTTGAAAATTTGGTCTCATTAATATTTTAAATCATAATTTAAAGCATGCGGATTCAACATATATCGAATATATATAACTTTGGGATGATCGATCGCGAGAGCTATGCGGTCCGTGGTTGCCAATCACGGACCTGGGTCCAGTCCTAGGTGAAATGCAATATGCAGTGCAATCCTATTACAATTGCTTCCGGTTTTACAGATCTTCGGTCTTCCATATCTTTGATCGTCATCTCCACCGTCTTCAAATATCCTCCCACTAAATCTAGTAATTTACATTTAAATTGACATGACACATTGGGATACAAATTTATAGGGGTGGGAACGGGCCACAAACATACCCACTTTATAAACGATATCAACAATATATATACAACCAAAATCGCAAAACCTAGAGCATACACCTAACACATTGGGCACGGCTCTCGATCATCCCAAACATGCAATCAATCTAATTAATTGACATAAATTTAAATAATCAAATCATATTTGATATTTACCTAAGAAATCATATTTTAATTATAAAATCATATTTTATAATCAAAATCACATTTTGTTAATTTTAATTGCATAAAATTGGGCTTAAACAATTTTAGGCCCAAAACTTCAAAATTTCAAAATCAATTTTGGTCCGACCAAAATCGGCCCAATATCGAATATTGGCCCGAAAACTTCATGGGCTGCCCGAGACATGACCAAAACAAAACCTAGAAGACAGAACAGCCGTCGCATCGCCATGAGGATCATCGGACGACGGCCGCACGTCGGCGGTCGCCGCCAACGCAGCGTGCGGCACACGGCCGCACGCTGGCCGCGCTATGCGCGACATCTTCAAGCCACCACCGTGCGCCAAGCATGGCGCACAGATTGCGCACGTTGCGCCCAGCCGTCGCGCAACCAGGCGCGAGGCAGCAGTGTCCCGCACGCGATGGGCCGCCGCGAGCGGCGGCGCCGGGTTGTCCAAAATTTTTTTTTGTTTTGTTGATTCTGAATTAATTGAAATCGATACAATTCAGGCATAAAATGTATTGAAGGATCCTAGCCTTAGCTCTGATACCACTGTTGGCGGAAGTGGCGGATCCGGATCCCGTTTCCCGGGAGCTGACGAATTTTGCCATGGACGGAATCACCTCGAAAAGACGATCGGAACAAGTCCGATCACGGCGGCGGAGGGGCGGCGGCCGTGAGGTGGTCGAGGAAGAGGGGGCGGCGCTTGTGAGGTTGGAGGCTAGGGTTGATGTGAGTTGGTGTGTTATGATTGTAGCCCTAGGTCATATCAACATATAGACCTATGATGGGCTTGAACCGGCCCATTGGACTTGGGTCAGGCCCAGGTCCATATGAACATTCGGTTCATTTAAATCACTGCGGTTTCATCATAACTCCGATCGACGATCAGATCGGACCGATCTACTCAGTTTCCAAAACTGAATATTATGATGCGAAAAACAATTTTTCAGATCACCTAGTCCAAAATTACAGTTTAGCCCCTCAACTTTGGGAAATCGTAATTTGACCCCTGTTGACTTTTAGGAAGTCGCACTCCCTAAAATTCTCCTCCTACGCTCAACACATTGAGCTCAGTTTCCGTGCGGAAATCGTGAATCCAGTACTTGTGTGACCCTCAATGGTTAAGGGATACAGCTAGCCGTGGGCCCACAACCATTGTGACTCCGAAATCACAATTTCGGACTTGCCCAACGGATCATGGTAAATCGCCTAGCAACATCGCCCCATGATCCCCTAGGTATCACTGATAGTGCCTGCAAGAACCAATTGGTCGTGGTTAGCATACAGTACGGTCCTTTCAACACATATATCCCGATCAGATCAACGACCATTGGTAAATCGAGAGTCGCTATAGATCCGATAGCTATGCGTACATCTTGGAGATCGAATAGTGACATCGCGAGTGTAACTAGGTAAACACATTTACCTAAAACACTTCTAGTACTCTGGCCAGAGATTTATACACTATTATCCCCTCAGATAGCATAGGATATCCACGCATGTCTGCGAGCGGTGAATCCTCGACAACGATGCATCGACTCCTACATGCATCGGGGTCTATCAGATCAACGACCATGGTAAATCGAGAGTCGCTATAGATCCGATAGCTATGCGTACATCTTGGAGATCGAATAGTGACATCGCGAGTGTAACTAGGTAAACACATTTACCTAAAACACTTCTAGTACTCTGGCCAGAGATTTATACACTATTATCCCCTCAGATAGCATAGGATATCCACGCATGTCTGCGAGCGGTGAATCCTCGACAACGATGCATCGACTCCTACATGCATCGGGGTCTCACCCAATCCCGACGTCTTATGACCCCAAGAGAGTCGGCAAACGGGTCAAAGTGAGACGCCTATCATGTAGAGTCTCAATGACGTTTCGAGTCGTGAGGACTAATCAGTACAACCAAGACCTCGGACATATCCACTCGACAAATGGTAACCACTTGGAAAGTTCGAACGAGGGTAGTTCGATAGATCACCAGGTAGTGATCCATCTGCATGCTCAGAACATCACAATGTTCCCTCTCAATGAAACATGGTACTTCACATCGCAGATGCTAGTCTCAAGCTCGGGTGGTCTTATCCTCATTTTTACGGCCCAATCGACTAGGAACGAATTCAGAATACACAGTGACTATTAGATGTGTTTCATGATAGTCATCATATCCACTATCACATCTAACAAACACTATGGTGCATTCTAGGTCTTTATCCAACGCAATTGTTAACATTATAACATAATGAAAATAAAGAATGCCATAAAAGAAATGCGTATTTCATAAATAAAGATCGTTATACACAAGAGTCTATAAAACCCACACGCCACAAGTTGGCTAGTTGGACATCTACTCTAACAGTAACAACCACAACTGAATACAACCAAATACGACAAGAGCACAGGGCATCCCCTGGCTAACTATACTGATACATAGATATATGCTATATGCTACTGGGATACTCTAACCACCACCTGGGCACCTCCAGCCGGGTTAGCTCCACGACCAGCTGGATAACCTGAACAACAAAACAGGCAAGGAAAACAAACAAAGCCCTAGAGGGACATGGGGTCAAACCCCAGTACGGAGAGCAACTGAAATAGCTAAAGAAATGCATAAGATAAAATGCAGATGCTATGCATGAGACACTGAACAACCGCTGAAGGCTACAACCGAAGAGGGAGCCAAGGAACTCAAACATAGCTCCACAGAATCTGCAACGAACAGTGGCCACGAGGTGTGTTAAAAATGTGGTAATGAGCCACTCACCTTGACACCACACCCGAATACCAGATGCATCAAACAGCTCAACCTGCCGTTGCACAACTCATGAACTGTGGTAGTTAACCACTCGGCGCATGAGGGCTAACAGATCCCAACAGGGAGATGAGAGTGCGGTATCGCCGCTCGCCCTCGCATCCTGGTAAGAAACAACAGAACAATACAACAAGATACAAGGCACAATACGGCTGAGATCTGAAATGCAAGTGATATAATGCGTTTATGCACATAACATCAGGCAGTAAACACTGGCAGCAATACACGAAACAACAATCAGCCATCACTGCATTTACCCATGCCATATCTCACGCTGTAACAAGCTCAACCCGTACCTTAATTCTGTGCAACGATTACCACAACAAGAGTCCCGAGAATTCTGTTTAAAACCTGCTAAACACCCAACGCACAAAACATAAATCTGACGGGACACAGGCACAGACTCACGGCTGGGAGTTATACACTCAAACCAGCAATTAATCATCCTAATAAACTCAACAGGAAGCTTAAATAAAGGCTATGGCTAAGATCTCAACAGCAAATCAAAGTTCTACCTGCGCGCACAAACACACGGTCGGAGACAGCAACTTCGCGATCTCGCTCTAGCCAACTACAGCATCCACGAAGGGTAGATGATGAAAGAGCTTCATGAGAGGAGTCCAACACTACCTCGAACGTCCAAAATGGTGACCGGAAACGACGTGAATTCGTCAGAGAAACTCACGGTGAACAGTGTTCTAGGGTTCACGAACAGAGGATAAAAGTCAGGAGAATTTTCGCTAAGTATGGAGTCTGATTAAAATGGAACAAAGATCAAGCCTTTCTGCTTAAGTACACGCGAGAAATCTGTTTTAAAATCCATTGACACAAACAGATTCCAACGCTACTAACATAAAAATCGCAGCTGCCGACAGCAACGGGAACAGTACGTAGCTGATACCCAACAGCTTCTTCAATAGTGCGAAGCTCACGCCAGCAACCACAACGCAAAGACAACGAGCGCTAATCAAAACGACGTTGCTCCGCACACGTCAGCAAATCTGATCAAAGCACTATGCTACAACAGATCCATACAAAGCCAATACGACGTCGCGCAACCTACGTCATGATATCTAATGAACTAAACGCCCGCAACAGCGATCGCTAGCGCTAACCAATACGACGTCGCCTCCACTAATATAAACGACGGTGTTTTGCATTCGCTACAGGAACTCGCTGCGAACATATATCACCATACCGAACAGGTTCTCACAAAACAGATTTCTCCTCAAAAAACTCAAAAATACGAAAACTTCCAGAATTGCTCTAAATGTGAAATCTAACCCGAAAATGCAAACGAAACCTTCAAATAGAATTCTGAACCACCAAAAATCCTAAAAAGACCGATTAATCCAACAATTAATCTTTAACACATTTTCAGGTCTCACATTTATCCTCCACTAAAAAGGATTTCGTCCTCGAAATCAAACAACAATTTCGGGAGTAAAACACGGCAACAGAGAGCCAAAACAGAAAATCGCCCAACACATGGCCAAGAGTTCAAGATAACTGAGCAAAAAACAACAATAACTAGGAAAGGAATACCACCAAAACTACAACTGTTGGGAATTTAGCACAACAGCTACTCAAACAGATCGGCCACTCGCGCTGCATCTTTTCTTCCAACTCCCAAGTAGCTTCTTCCCTGCCATGTTTGCTCCATTGCACCATCACCAACGGAATGGTTTTATTCCTCAATTGTTTCTCTTTTCTGTCAAGGATCCGCAAGGGATATTCCAAGTAACTCAACGTCTGATCTAGCACAACCTCGTCAGTTCTAAGCAAATGAGAGGGATCTGGCTCGTACTTCCTCAACATGGAAACATGAAGACATCATGTATAGAAGATAATTCCGGAGTCAACAACAGCCGATACGCTAACGGGCCAATCCTCTCAACGATCTCATACGGTCCGACGTAACGAGGGGCTAACTTTCCCTTGTGACCAAAGCGCATAACACTGCGAAATGGAGAAACTTTAAGGAATACCTGATCACCAACCTGAAAGTCTAGAGGTCGATGCCTCTTATTTGCATAACTGGCTTGGCGATCCTGGGAAGCTTTCATCTGCTGTCGAATTAGATCCACGTGATCCTTCATTTGCTGCACAAATTCTGGGGCAGATAGCTGCTTCTCCCCCACTTCTTCCCAAAATACTGGCGATCTGCACTTCCTGCCATATAAAGCCTCAACGGTGCCATGCCAATCGTCACTTGATAGCTGTTGTTATAATAAAACTCTACCAAAGACAACGCGTCTTGCCAGCTACCACCAAAATCCATCACAACAGCTCGTAACATATCCTCCAACGTCTGGATATTTCGTTCAGATTGGCCATCTGTTTGGGGATGATACACTGTGCTCATAGCCAATCTGGTACCTAGAGATGCTTGCAAACTATTCCAAAACCTGGAAGTAAACCTTGGATCTCGGTCTGAAACGATTGAAACAGGCACACCATGCAGTCTAACCACAAAATCCACGTACAGTCTCGCCATTTTCTTCAGAGAAAAGGTCATATCATAGGGAATAAAATGTGCAGACTTCGACAACCGGTCGATGACCACCCAAATAGCATCGCATCTCTGCTGGTACGAGGTGATGCGTCACGAAATCCATAGCTATGTGCTCCCAATTCCATTGGGGCACTTCCAAACTCTGCAACAGACCACTAGGTCTCATAGATCAGTCCTCTGCTTGAATAGTCGAAACAACTGTGGCTCCACTTGGAAAGAAGAAACTGATGGATCTGTTTACACAGATCAGATCTGAATTTTGAATTACACAAAACTTATTATTGTGTTTCTAACAAATCTACGAAGTGTGCAGATATCAACAGGAAAAAGTATATTGCGCAAAGAAGATGAGCAGTAGAAGTTTGTCCAGTCGATGGTAAAAGATAAAGTTCACAGCTGGTTTGATTCATCACTTAGACGGCAGCTGGATTAAAAATGGAGACGTCCAAAGTTGAGTCAGTTGTTCGTAATCA
>KQ999109.1:19160-33542 GCA_001598015.1 Dorcoceras hygrometricum
TGCGACTTCCTAAAAGTCAACAGGGGTCAAATCGTGATTTCCCGCTGTTGAGGGGCAAAACGGTTATTTTGCAATGGGGTTCTGAAAAATGGTTTTTCAGATCATAGTATTCAGTTTTGGAAACTGAGTCGATCGGTCCGATCTGATCGGTGATCGGAGTTACGATGAAGTCACGGTGATGGGGATGAACTGAATGTTCATCCGTTGGACCCGGGCCCGTTGGGCCGGTCCAAGTCCATCACTAAGTCTATTTAATATAAACTTAGGCTTCATAACAAACACTTAACTCTTAACCCTAAACCTAGTGTGCGCCGGCCTCTCCTCTCACTCACGCCGCCGCCGCCGCCGCTAAGCGCCGTCGCCGTCGCCCCTTCGTCGGACTTGTTCCGGCCACCGCACTGAGGTGTTTCCGTCCATGCTGAATTCGTCAGGCCTTCTACGCCGCCGTCGCCGCCGCCGCTAGTCGCCGCCGTTCGCCGGAAATTTTTCCGGCCAATATTTTGAGGAGAATCCGTCCGCGCCGATCTCGTCAGGCCTTCTAGTGCAGGCTGACGAAGGAGTCTCGTATTCGGTCGTGGACCTGATTGACGTTATCTACCGCCGTCTACCGTGAAGTGCCGGTTTCCTCGCAAAACTGGTCGGAGCCAGGCACGAGTTGCCAGCAAGGTAATCAATGATAAACACCCTATGTATGTCATAGGCTGCTTGATTATAGAATTGTATTGATCGTCTCCCGGCCCAATTTTTGTTCTTCCGCTGCCTCGCCGGGAGGCGTGATCCGGATCCGCCGCGGTTCCCCAACACAACCCCCCCCCCCCTTCTGACCTCCTAGGCCTGTTTTCGATCCTAATTGATCCTATCACTCCACTTCCGTAGCTGCTGGTCAACTGTCTGTCCGATGGGTATGGTCTCTCAAGTTGGACTGAACTATGAGGGTAGAAAGTCTAGGGCCACCATCCCTAGTATAAAACTCCAAACCGGACCCCGCACCCCCCCACCCCCCCCCCCCCCCCCTTCTGACCTCCTAGGCCTGTTTTCGATCCTAATTGATCCTATCACTCCACTTCCGTAGCTGCTGGTCAACTGTCTGTCCGATGGGTATGGTCTCTCAAGTTGGACTGAACTATGAGGGTAGAAAGTCTAGGGCCACCATCCCTAGTATAAAACTCCAAACCGGACCTCTGAATCTCCATCTGCAGTTGCCTCTGAACTTCCACATGAGCAACTACCGCCGCTTTCCTACTCAACGCGTCTGCGATGACATTAGCCTTCCCCTGGTGGTAGCTTATGTCACGATCATAACCTTCACCAGCTCTAACCATCTCCTATGCCGCATATTTAGCTCCTTTTGTGTAAAGAAATAATTGAGGCTCTTGTGATCAGTGTAGATCTTACACTTCTTGCCATATAAGTAATGCCTCCAGATCTTTAACGCAAACACCACTGCCGCCAACTCCAAATCATGTGTCGGAAAATTATTCTCATGCACCTTCAACTATCTAGTTGCGTAGGAAATCACTCGGTTATTCTGCATCAGAACTGCATCCAAACCAAGTTTAGAAGCATCTATATACAACACAAAGTCTCCTTGCCACGATGACATCGCTAAACCTGGTGTTGTAGTGAGTGCATGTTTCAATGCCTCAAAGCTCCTTTGACAATCATCCCCCCCAAACAAACTTTGCATTCTTCTTCGTCAAGGCAGTCAAGGGTACTGCAATAGTGGAGAATCCGTTGATGAATTTCCGATAATAACCTGCCAACCCTAAGAAGCTGCGTATCTCTGATGCACTTTTAGGTATTGACCATTTTTCACTGCCTCCACCTTGCTCGGATCCACCTCCACACCCACACTCGACACAATGTGGCCTAAGAACGCCACATTCTCCAGCCAGAATTGGCACTTTCTGATTTTGGCAAATATCTTCTTATCCCTCAACAACTGCAAGGCTGTTCTCAGATGCTGACTGTGCTCCTCTCTGGTCCTCAAATAGATAAGGATGTCGTCTATGAACACTATGATGAACTGATCGACGTAAGGCTGAAAAACTCAATTCATGAGATCCATGAAGATAGCTAGGGCGTTAGTCAGCCCAAACGGCATCACTAAGAACTCGTAGTGCCCACGAGTCCTGAAAGTTGTCCTATGCACATCCGTCTCCCTCAATTTCAACTGCTGGTACCATGATCTGAGATCTATCTTTGAGAATACCGAGGCTTCCTACAACTGATCAAATAAGTCCTAGATCCTCGATAGTGGATACTTGTTCTTCACCATCACCCAGTTCAACTCCCGATAATCAATGCACAATATCATGCTCCCATCCTTTTTCTTCACAAATAGTACTGGTGCGCCCCATGGAGAGAATTTTGGGCGTATAAATCCCTTGTCGAGCAACTCCTGTATCTGATCCTTCAACTCTTTCATCTCTGAGGGAGCTAAGCGGTACGGTGCCTTAGAGATTGGCGTTGTACCTGGCATCAACTCTATCGAAAACTCCACCTCTCTCTCGGGTGGAACACCAGAAAATATCGTCAGGGAACACATCGGGAAACTCCCTTACCACCTCTACCTCTTTGATTACTCGATCGGCTGTTTTCGGTACGATATAACACTAGCTAGAAATCCCTGGCAGCCCCTCCTCATGAGCTTTCTTGCCTGGATGCAAGATATCACTCGTGGCATCTGTCTGCATCTGGCCGCCTCAAAGATAAATGGCCTCCCACCAGGCGGTATAATTCTCACTTTCCTCTGTCTGAAATCAATCGATGCCTCATTTGCTGTCAGCCAGTCCATCCCTAAGATAATATCGAACTCTGGCATAGGCAAAACTATCAATTCCGCCCGGATGGAATTCCCTTGCAAGTTTAGCTCCACATCTCTAGCCAACTGCGTTGATAACATCTCTTCCCCTGATGGGACTATCACACTGAACCCCCAGCTCAACTTCTCAGGTGTGATCCCCATACTCGCTACGATAGACTCTGCTATGAAAAGTCGATCGATGCCTCATTTGCTATCAACCACTCCATCCCTAAGATAATATCGAACTCTGGCATGGGAAAAACTATCAAGTCCGCCCAAACAGAATTCCCCTGCAAGTTGAGCTTCACGTTTCTAGCCAATTACGTTGATAACATCTCTTCCCCTGATGGGACTGTCACACTGAATCCCCAACTCAACTTCTCCGATTTGATACCCATACTCGCTATGAAATATTTTTCTATGAAAGAATGTGTAGCTCCCAAATTATCAGAGTGTTAGTGGCAACTCCCGACAAGAAAATTCGACCTGAAAAGAAGTGACATCATACCCCACTAACTCCTATCCCTAATCGTGTTGACTAAAACCATAAGATTCAAGTTATCAACACATGTGGGGGAACAAGGCATGTATTTTTAACAAGAATACAATTTCAATCTCATAGCTATTAACACTATACTGTCACTAGTACGTAGTAACGGACAAGGTACTGAATGCAATAAGTTACATGTGATCAATGTAGTCCGGGTTTTCTTGCTCTACCTGCGTAACGAAACTCTGATCGGAATAGGCTGCCTCAGCTGTGGACATGCCGTGGAAATGTGTCCCGATGCCTTGCACTTGAAGCAACCATTCACATTTGCCATGAACTTCCCGAAATGTATGCACTGACACTCCTGGCATAGTGGCCTATCGTCTGACTGTGGGGCTATAGGCCTCTGCGGTTGCTTCCCCTGTTGCTTGAACTGTCTGGGTGGACCTGTCTGAGGTCTCTTGTTCTGTTTTTGTGCTTTCTGGGGTGGTGTCCTCTTCCTCTGCACATCCTGCTCCATCTCCCGGAGCACCCTCTCAGCCTGTAGGGCTCCTGCGATAGCCGTGGGATATCAGTCTCCCTCGCTACTAGCATGTCCCTCTTGATAGTACGCCTCAATCCCTCCACAAAGTGCTTCAGCTTCTCCGTTGCATTGTCAGCAATCAGGGGCATAAAATGGCATCCTTTTTAAACTTCCGAAAAAACTCGGCCACCGACATGTCACCCTATCGAGGGTTCATAAACTCACTCTTCAGTCTAGCTCGTGCCTCCTCTGAGAAGTACTTTCCATAAAATAGATCCCATAACCCCTCTGTTAGGATCGATTTAGGGGGTGTCACATGAGTTCTCATGCAACTCACGTAAACTCTCACACAGCTTTAGACACCAAACCCTCAAGTTGCGTGTATTTTAAAGTGTTTGGAAAATAACCAGTACGCAACATTGGAACCGGATCGTGCATGAACTCTATCAGCAGCTCTGTGAGCTGGTCCTGAACACATGCGATCAGGTTGATTTAAATCTTGAGCTACAATAGCTCAATGTTCTTGAAATTTTTGTGCATCGAGATACAGATTGAGTTGTGAGATAAATCATGCGGAAACAACTCAAACTGAACTCTGAAAATCGAAAGCTTGTTAATGGTTTTAAACTTGTGCAGTTTCGAAATATGTAGTGCATGTATGTTAAATACAGAAAGCTGTAAAGAAATACGCTGCAATTCGTTTATGGAAGTTCGGAGCTGAATCTCCTACGTCTCCCTTTCTTTCGCAATGGGAAGGATCCACTAGAAGACTTTGATTACAGCGGCTCCGGCTGCAATCCGATCCAACAGTCCTTGGCTGTAAGAACTCCTAGCACCTATGCACACCAGCCTGCAAGCTGTGTCTCTAACAATAACTTCTTTAACGCCTAAGTGAGAAAGGCTACATAGACCTTTTTAACGTCTTTGTCCAAAGACTACAAGGAAGTTGTCTTTGTTTTTGATTCAATCATTTTTATGTTCTCTCAACTCTCAAATATATGAGTGAATCGTGTGTGAAATTACAGTGTACGATCAATCTCTCAAATATATCTCACACACTGGGAAGTGCTCCTGTCCGAGTTGGTTCCACAATGTCTTCTCAGAGCTTGTGTTGTCGACTGGATATTTCTTTGAAGCTTTTGGTCAGTGCACCAACTCACACTTGGGCACTGAACCAGCTTGCACACTAGTTGCCACATAGTGTGCAAACTTACGACTAGCACTGTGTTGTGCGTTCTTCTGTTTTTATGTTCTGGATTTGCACAACACTTTTACAAATTCGAGCATTCGCTCTTTTATCTGTTCTCTCTCTCATGCCTCTTCTTGTGCTCTACTCTTCTTATATATAGCCCCTTACGCAGATTTACCCGTTGGACACAAAGTTGTAGCCGTTGAAAATTCTTCTGACACTGTTGTAATTTGCGTCCTTTGTCTTTGAATGCGTTGCGGGCTTTTCCTCACTTTAAGCACGTGAGCACTTTACTTGAGAAGACAACACAAGCAAGTCGATTTGAATACTGAAAAGCAATCTTCGTATAGTCTCGTATTCAAATAGCTTGGCTCGTAGATTGGATAGCATCTGCTGATATGCTATTTGAGCTGGTTTGACATTAACCAGCTTGTCTCTGTTTTGCTTCGAGCTGGCTTGTTCATTACACTAAGATGGTCAAAGCTCTCTTCTTCTCTTCTCATCTGCTCTTGTTCACCAGCTGCTCTTGTTCTGTTCTTTCCTGCTCTTGAACATTTGCTGGGCTCTGAGCTTGTTTCCAAGTTGGTTTTACAATGTCTTCCCAGCTGGTTACTTCTTTCACCACAGAAATATTCCTCCATGATTCCTTTGGTATCGGACGTCATGTGATCTTCTGTCTTCACATCATCATAGGCGTCGACATTGTTCATGATCACAGACTCCTGCGTCCATCTCTCTCATAAGCATCCAGCTTGACCAGATCTCCTGATCCAATTTTCTCTTCTCCGAGCTGGTTTGTCCTTAACCAGCTTGGCTCTATTCTTCTCGTCAAGAGCCTCTGTGTTACTTGCTTGTTCTCTTGTTCCATTCAGACACCTTTTTCCAACCATTATCAAGCACAACTTTCATTATGTCACACTATCTTATCTACACACACTCTGTAGTATTGAGTCTTCACTGTAAATCATAAACATAGAGTGTTAAGTGCTAGATTGCACAACCAGCTTAGAGTTGAGTTATTTGTATCTCGAAACAGATCGCGGGTCTGAGTTCTTTGGTTGAGTACTAGGAGTTCCTGCAGCTGCTGGTTGTAGGATCAGGTTTGTACAAGTGGTTGTATAAATCAAATCTTCTATTAGAAACCTTCCCATTAAGGAAGAAGGGGAGACGTAGGAGAGTTAACTCCAAACTTCCAGAAACAAATCCCTCGACTCTTTAACTTTTATATTTTCGTATTCGTTTAACTGTTCACATTTGAATCATGTTCCTTTTGCATAAAATCATTTTATTACACGAGACAACAGCAATCACAGAGAACCCTCCTAGCTGGTAACTCGGCTGGAGGTTTGCATCGAGCAGTAAAATATTTTAGAATAGATTTTCAAAAAAAAAGGGAGCAAAGGAGTTCATTCATCCCCCCTAAACTCCCAAGCTTGTTTTCAATCCGAACACCCTCCCAGATCAAGGTATCAATGTCCACCGATTTCCCGACTCCTTCCCACCATAAACGGGCATCACCTCGCAGCATCTACTTGGCGCAGCGCACCTTGTCATCGTCCCTTAACTCCATAACATCGAAAATCATCTCCAAGGACTCTATCCAGTCCTCAGCCACGAAAGGATTTGTGGTAACCGAGACCTCCTTCGGGCTCATCTTCTGGAAGTGCTCATACACTGCCTCCGGTCGCACCCTCCGAGTAGCCTCAGACTACTACTCCAGCAACCGAGTCAATCCGGCCAACAACTGTCCACTAGCATCAAGGGGTGGAGGTGGAGGTGGGTCTCGCCTCCCCTCCTCCCGGTCCATGGAGTCACTGTTCAACCGATTTCTTGGAGGCATATCCGTGCATACAGTCCAAGATCACACATAACCCACATGCATCTATGACACATCATTTGCTCAAAAAAAAGTCGTGACAATTTTAAATCATTATACTTCAATCATGCATATTTTGAAACTTTAAACCTTACAAACTTGAGGCACGGCCATTTGAACTTCTCGGAACCGACAGTAGGAACAACCCTTAAGGACCTTGCTCTGATACCAACTAAAACGACTCGAATCACTAAAATATTTTTCTTTAAATAAAAGGCATAATTTTTTTTTGGTCACTATTCATATGAATCGTACTATTCACGTGAATAGTAGCCTCGACAATAACCCAGCAATTCTCGCAGAACTAGAACATGATCAACTTAAAAATCAAATATCGCCATGTCACAATAAAGCGTAAATCCCAACAAAAATTTTCAAACGTCAACGTCTCAAACCGTATAAATCAAAAACTATAATGCAAGTTTTCCTCCAAAAAATTATCATAAATCGTCAATACTAAAATGCGGAAGCTACGAAGGTCTCGGGAGTGCGCTGCCCGTGTCCAAGCTTCTCAAACGTCGCAGCCTCGAACCTCGTCATCAATCTCACTTGCACAAAATCAGATCTAGTGAGCCTAGAGGCTCAGCAAACTCAAACCAAGATATTAGATATTAAGTATACATCCACATGCATTGAAAATATCGATACTAAAAATACGTTTTAAACTTCAACATCAGAACTTTAAAAGAACTTTAAAACTGTAAACTTTAAACTTTAAACTGTAAACTTTAAAACATCATCGTCACAAAGCTTTAAGTAAATTTCAACCTAAAATCCTCAAACTATACGTCATGGCATGTAAATAATGTAAATCCTCTAAAATAACATTTTTGGTGAAGTTTGCTCAATGATGCGAACCCTCTGTTCTCTTGATCAAGTTATAAACTATAGTAATAGGCTGGAATAGCTCTACGGACTTCTTGCGCCTTAGTCACTATCCCTCTCTAATAGGGCTCTACGGACCTCATGCACCGTAGTCACCATATTCCTCTACGTCTTGGTCACAGTCAACTCGCATTACTCAAAATAATTTTCTTCCTTTTATTTTAAACATCAACATCATGTCTCATGCCATTAACATCATAAAAATTCATCATTTCATTTTCAAAAGCTTTCTGCCCATAAACATGGTTTCAAGGTATTATAAAAAATAGAAAGTTTTAGTCGAGATCAATAGGAATCGTTCTAGGCTTCTCAAGGGGATACTCACACACCATACGGTCTCAACGAGTCACCGGAGAAGCCCAAAACTCATCACAACCAACCCAAGCCTAGAGAATATAACTTTACACATCGTAAACATGTTTACAAGCCATAAGAATGCTGTTCGGATACCTTCGGGGTGCTGCAATGGCCTCTAAACTTTCAGTGCTATGTGTTGCCTTCTATTGACTCCTACCATGCTTGTACGAATTATAACCTTTATATTTTTGAATACCAGCCTATGGACCCGACCTAATACGCTTCATAAACAACTTAGGGACCACTAAAGGGTGTTTATGTGTGGTGGTGGTGACATACACGTGATTACAACGCCAAGAACACGACGCCGCTACACGCACATGCTCCAATGCATCCCCTTTGCGCCCTTCCTCGCCTGACCAACCTATCTAGCTGCCCTAGGGTCAGCATTGGACCCAGAACGGGAGTAATAGACTCTTATATTATGGGACCAGACCCTAGACAGGACTCTCACAGCAGCTATGGACCACCCTTCTCGCTCCCAAACCTCCTGGTCATGTATTTGTCTAAGATGCAGTGTGCGGCTCCTACCGTCTCAACAAGGACCAGACTTGGTTGCCTAGCAGAGCAGCCTTATGAAAGACTTCATCCTCTCCTGATACCCATACTATGACTCTCCTAAATTCCTGTTTAGACCAGCTAACCACAGCCCTCCCAGCAATGGCCAACCTGCCCAATAACCCTTCCACAATCGCAGCAAAAGCCCCACGCTCACGCTACCAAATCTGATGTCCAGGTGTTCCCTCCAATGTAAAGAACTGTCAAAAACCTTCCTAAGCCCTGCATGACCCATCCTAAAAGCCACAACAGCAACCTAGACATCCTAACAATACCATAATTTGAAACTCATAGGTACAAGCGAAAGATGCAACTTCAAAGAAACATGCATGCTGCTACGAGCTGAATTTTTTCCAGGCTAATTTTCTTGCATAAAAATTCAAGAACACACATATTATGATTTGAGCATGGCAGGAAAGAAGAATTTGAACTTGTCTTTACATGGGAAAATCGGGAATACGCATTACCGGATGCGTGGAGGCGGCGGGGAGCGATTTTCTTCTTTTCCTTGGATGAGGTGTGGTTCGAATTTGAGAGCTTGAGGGTGAAGAGGGTGGCTGTTCTAAGGTTTATGGAACGGTAAAATAAAACCCTCCAAGTTCGTAGTATGCTTAATCATGCTTTGGTACAGAAATTAGACCCATTAAGTTATTTAAGCCCACCAAGACTTAATTACACACTAACTTCATTCAAGTTATATCTGAATATGAATATAAAAAAGCAACATAATTTAATGCTTACTCGCTCTTTTACCCGAAAATCGCCTTTGAGAGAAATCTCTCGAAAAATCAATTTTTTTTCCAACGCTAGGAATTTTTTTTTAAATTTTTATCATTAAATAAATATTTTTGTCTCCTAAAATCTTCAAAATAAATTTTTGGAACATTCCAAGTCACCTCTATCATCCACGATCATCCCTCCGCGGACGGCGCCGAACATTCACCTGAAATCGGAAAAACTCAAGAAACGCGCTTAAGCCTCAAAAATAAAATCACCATCAATATTTTAAACCTCAATAAAAATTTAAATCATTTATCATTTATCTTATGCATGTGGTTTGCGTGATCATCTATCGGACGCGACACATATTCTACGAAAGCTTTAAATATCAGTTCCGATCCTTACCTCAACTCTTGACCAACAGTACCTCCCAACAGCTCACGAAAAGAGCAGAACACCAACACGAGAATAGCTCCTGTAGTGAAACAATTATCTTAGCCAACCTTCTTTTGCTTCCCTAGCTCTCACGAATAAATCTCAGCAGAAACTTTCAAATCAGCCACCAAGATACAATCTGCTCAAATCACACGAAAAAATCAGCTCGGGAAAACTACAACTGAAATAGTGCAGAGAGATACCAGCTCAACCCAACTCGAACCGACTCCCTAAATATGATTACTGGCTATAAACAGAGCTGAAAACGAATACGAACACTTTCCCTAAGTCACAACCTGAATAGAAGAACAACTTGTCGGAATTGGATGCCTACCTCCACACTGACCACAAAATGCTGTCCTCGAAGTTCCTTCACTAGAACTGTCAGAGCCATTTCGTGAATTGCTTCCCTTTAGGCCTAAATCTTTGGTGACTAGACTGATGTGACACCTAAGAAGGGTGAAAAGAATACATCCCTGAAGGTACAATGTGAAAACCCTGAGAAACCTATGGTGAAATGAGGTTGTCTCTTCTACAAGACCTCCTAGATGTCAATCGCTTTGTTCACCGCATCAACATTAGTAGCAGGAAACCGGACAAAACCAAAGGAAAAAGATGTAGGCTCAATACCTCCAAGAATTTAATCTGTTTTGTCCTTTACTGACTAGCAATGTGAAAGACATAAGAGAGTAGAGAAGAAAACTTCCGAGCATATTCCGTCACTTTCATATGTCCCTACACCAATAGCATTATAATAGGACTCAGGGATATACTCCTGTCGGAATGCTGAACAAGAGCTCTCCCAAGAAATCACTTCCCTCATTTCTCTCATAGCTTTGAAAGTACCTTTCCACTATTTTTGTGCATGCTCTCTCAACTAAAAAGTCGTCAAACTCAATCTTCGATCATCGTCGTACTTAATCCTGTCAAATAGACATTCCATATGTTTTCCCTCGGATAACAAACCTCTCGCAGCACCTAAGAAAGCTAGTGGTTCATCCTCTGAAATATGTCCAAGACCAATTCCATATCATCAACCAGGTGAGCCAACTTCTCAACCTCGGCTTCCACCTTTCTACCACGTCGACGGTCAGGACGATTAGGATGAACACATTATCCTCACGATTCTGAGTCCCATACTCCTCTGCAACTTGCTTCTCGGTTCTACTCTCCTCTTAGGTGTCATCTACGAGACACCAAGGTAAACAGTAATATAATCAGGTAAAACACGTTGTCAAACACATGCAATACAAAAATTTCTGTGTCTAGAATCGAGTAATAATATAATTCGATCTTATCCAGTTTAATCTCTGATATCAAAATGAGACATGATTCTTCTAATCAAGAACTAATCGCACAATTAACCATAAGACATGAAAGTATTAAAAGTGTGTTAAAATTTTTTTCTATTTGGGGCTGAAAATAAAAAAACGGGTTAAATCATTGACCGTCACCCGGATCTAACGAAAGAAAAAATTTTAAAATAATTTTTCACAGACATGTAGAGCTAGTCCTCATCACAAATTTCACGCAAAGCCATGAAATAAACAGCATACCTCATAGATAATAGTTCAATAAAAACAATATAAAAAAACATCAAATCATCATGATCGAATACTAACAACTATACAGAGCATCCCTGGTAAAAAAACTTAATAAATATAAATAATCTACCATTAGCTGGGACACTCGATTGACTCCCTAAGGGACTCCACTAGCTGAAACTCCTCCTGATGCAGCCGAACCACCTGGACGTGGTTACCAACATGACCAAAATAGCCCCAAATGGATGGGGTCAAACCCCAGTATGAAGTACCGATAAAATAGAAATCATGGGGAAACTTAAATATGCTATATATGTGCAATGCGTGTTTGGTACAATAATAACGGGTGCAAAAGATCAGAGGCCAAACAAAACTGTCAACAAAAGTGGCTACATCATCGAGAATTCAGAAGCTACCCCGGCCATCTCAATGAAATAACGGAGGTCTGCTAACTCAACACCATCAACCGTAATAACCATAGCATCGAGAGTTCGGGAGCTACCCGAGCCATCTTAATGGACTCATAGTGAGTGTGCTACACAATACATAATTCCATGAGTCTATAAAACAGATCTCCTAAGGTCAATTTATAAGCATCCAAAGAAACCAAGGCTCAACATGAATACATATATTCACTGACATGATATAAAAATGCATCCACATAATCATCAAATATAGCAGGCAATAACATGTAGCATTCAAGAAATATAGAACATATTTAAACCTCTATAAAAGCTATAAGTATGCATTCAATCTGTACCTCGAAGTATTTGATAAAATACCTCAACACAACACAGGCACCGAAACAGACTACAAACACTGGCGGCAACTAATGGGGGAGACAGACGTTAGCAAACGATGGAGACGATTGGTGGAGAAAACCGATGACGGAATAGTTGCGATGGCGACGATGCTCCAGTGACCGAAAAAAATTCCAAAAATTCATCAGAAAGTCAGGAATTCACCAAAAGTGACCTAGGAACATCCTACAACCCAAAAATTATCCAAAATTACTTCAAAACTCGAAAACAAAGAAGTCCAATCAGAAATTCGTCAGAAACAGGTCCAAAAGGTAAAATTCTCATAACTTTCTCAAATGAACAAAAAAATTAATGATCCTTGTCACAAAATGAAGCCAAGGAGAGCTATAACCTACAACAAACAGGGACAAAAATGGTGTCCTAAATTGACCAAAATTGGTGAAATATCGTGCACCAATAATATCACCGATCTCTCTCCTATATGCACCTCAGGTCACGAGACTAGTTGGGAAATGAAATGCTTAAAGAGATGACTGTGACAACACCAACAATGCTCAAATCGGAGTTGCCAATCTATGTCAATCGCAAAAACCTCTGGCGGCTGTGTATGTGTGTTTTCACGCAAACTATATATTTTTGGCCCTATTTATTTTTTTTGATTTTGAAAGTAACTTTGTTCAAAAGTTTGGTACAATCCCAACTCTTTCGTGGTTATTCACTATAATATGTATTTTATGTCACCCTTGTCAGGCCTCGTGCTCATATCAGAGTAAAAACACACAAACACATGCGGAAGCTATCAAAAAGCGGGTAAAATTTTCGCTTTTGGCCTGACGGTTTAAAACAATATAACTTAAAATAGTGCGATACTCAAAATATATCCTAGTTTGTAAAACAACCAAACGCAGTATAGCACCAATAACAACGCAGTATAGCAATACAACAACAATAACATGTATCAGACTCCAACAACATAATACAACCACAAAGCACAGGGCATCCCCTGGATAACAGTACTGATACATATATATATGCTATACGCTACTGGGATACTCAACCACCTCCTGGGGCACCACCAGCTGGGTTAAAACCACGACCAGCTGTAAAACCTGGGTTTCCTGAAAACAACACAAACAAGGAAAACAACCAAACCCCAGAGGGACAGGGGGTCAAACCCCAGTACGGAGAGCAGATATAAAACAGCAGTGAACAGCAAGAATAAAATGCAGATGCTATGCATGAGAAATTTTCGCTTTTAGGCCCGACGGTTTTAAACATATAATTTAAAATACAACAATATTTAAAATAAGTTTTCCCAAGACATAAAACAATCAACAACAAAGCATACATAATCCAAACATGTATCAGACTCCCCTACGGGTACAACAACAAAGCACAGGGCATCCCCCTGGCTAACTGATACATATATATATATGCTATATGCTACTGGGACACACTAGCCACCTCCTGGGGCACCACCCGCTGGGTTAAACCCACGACCAGCTGTAGAACCTGGGTTTCCTGAAAACAACACAACAAAGAAACAAACCAAGCCCCGGAGGGACATGGGGTCAAACCCCAGTACGGAGAGCAATAATACAACAGAAATAACAGCAAGGAAAGGAATGCAGGTGCTATGCATGAGACGCCATGGGAAAATGGAAAGCTCGACTCACAAGGGAGCTAAGGAACTCAAACATAGCTCCAAGAAACATCGACAACGTACAGTGGCCACGGGGTGAGTTCACAGTGTGGTAGTGAGCCACTCGCTATGATACTACACCCACTTACCGGATGCATCAAACAACTCGACCTGCCGTTGCCTCGCCCATGAACTGTGGTAATTAACCACTCGGTGCATGGTGGCTACGATCCCAGCAGGGAGATGAGAGTGCGGTATAGCCGCTCGCCCTCACATCCTGGTAAGAAAACAATAACAATGCAACAATGGTACAAAACTACCAAAAATGGAAAGGAATACCGTGCGTGTATGCAACATGCTAGAATGCAAGCATATAAACATATGCAACACAGCAAATACACCAATAGCATACACAATTCTCAACAGAACACAACCAGCAGGCACGGCGAATCCACATACCAGCGACTACCATTCATCCAAGCCATAATCTCGCTGTAATAAAAGCTCAAATCCGTACCTTGTACTGAGCAACAATAACACTGCGAGAAATCCCGAAGACTCTGGTAAAAGCCTGCTAAACACACGGCATACAGAAC
>KQ999111.1:6566-17882 GCA_001598015.1 Dorcoceras hygrometricum
CAACGGTTTGGTTGAAACGGCAGCAACTGCGGCCGGCCATTGCGCGTCTAGCGCGCGGCCGCTTGCGCACAAGCGCGCGGGGAGGGGCACCGCCATGCGCGGGCGCCGTGGCCTTTTTTTTTCAAAAATTTTATTTGATTCAATCTGAAATTCGAGATATTAGATACAATATGGCACAATTATTGATCAGATCCGAAAACCTTGGCTCTGATACCACTGTTGGGGAACCGCGGCGGATCCGGATCGCGCCTTCCGGCGAGGCAGCGGAAGAACAAAAATTTGGCCGAGAGACGATCAATACAATTCAATAATCAACAGGCTATGACATTCATAGGGTGTTTAGATGACTACCTTGCTGGCAACTCGTGCCTGGCTCCGACCAGTTTCTCGAGGAAACCGGCACTTCACGGTAGATGGCGGTAGACTACGTCAATCAGGTCCATGACCGGATACGAGACTCCTTAGTCAGCCTGCACTAGAAGGCCTGACGAGATCGGTGCAGACGGATTCTCCTCGTCAAGTTGGCCGGAACAAATTCCGGCAACTCGAAGCGGCGGCGGCGGCACTAGGCGGCGGCGGCGGCTTGTTTAGAGAGGAGGTGGGAGGCGCCTTTTGCTAGGTTTAGGGTTAGGTTGTGTAGTAGTTTTGTATAATGAAGCTTAAGTGTAATTAAATAGACTTAGTCATAGTCTTGGACCGGCCCAACGGGCCCGGGTCCAACGGATGAACATTCCGTTCATACCTATCACCGTGACTTCATCGTAACTCCGATCGCCGATCAGATCAGACCGATCGACTCAGTTTCCAAAACTGAATACTATGATCTGAAAAACCATTTTTCAGAATCCCAGTGCAAAATGACCGTTTTGCCCCTCAACAGCGGGAAATCACGATTTGACCCCTGTTGACTTTTAGGAAGTCGCACTCCCTAAAATCCTCTTCTCATGCTCAACACATTGAGCTGAGTATCCATGCGGTAATCTCGAATCCAGTACTTGTGTGACCCTCAATGGTTCAGGGATACAGCTAGCCGTGGGCCCACAACCATTGTGGCTCTGGAATCACAATTCCGGACTTGCCCAACGGATCATGGTAAGAGCGTCTAGCAACATCGCCCCATGATCCCCTAGGTATCACTGATAGTGCCTGCAAGAACCAGTTGGTCGTGGTTAGCGTACAGTACGATCCTTTCAATCCATATATCCCGATCAGATCAACGACCATTGGTAAATCGAGAGTCGCTAAAGATCCGACAGCTATGCGTAAATCTTGGAGATCGAATAGTGACATCACGAGTGTAACTAGGTAAACACATTTACCTAAAACACATCTAGTACTCTGGCCAGAGATTTATACACTATTATTCTCTCAGATAGCATAGGATATCCACGCATGTCTGCGAGCGGTGAATCCTCGACAACGATGCATCGACTCCTACATGCATCGGGGTCTCACCCAATACCGCCGCCTGATGACCCCAAGTGAGTCGGCAAACGAGTCAAAGTGAGACGCCTATCATGTAGAGTCTCAATGACAGTTTCGAGTCGTGAGGACTAATCAGTACAACCAAGACCTCGGACTTATCCACTCGACAAATGGTAACCACTTGGAAAGTCTGAACGAGGGTAGTTCGATAGATCACCTGGTCACTATCTATCTGTATGCTCAGAACATCACAATGTTCCCTACCAATGAAACATGGTACTTCGCATCGCAGATACTAGTCTCTAGCTCGGGCGGCCTTATCCTCATTTTGACGGCCCAATCGACTAGGAACATGTTCAGAATACACAGTGACTATTAGATGTGTTTCATGATAGCCGTCATACCCACTATCACATCTAACATACACTTTAGCGTATTCTAGGTCTTTACTCAACGCAATTTTTAATCATCATACAACACAATGAAAGTAAAGAATGCCATATAAATAAATGTGAATATCATATATAAAGATTGTTTCATACAAGAGTCTATAAACCCACACGCCACAAGTTGGCTCGTTGGGCATCTACTCTAACAGTACGTTCAGCAGTGAGCTATAGTAGAACAAGTCGATAGAAAAATGATGTCATTTGGATAAATGGATACGACAGCGTTTTGCCTTCGCGCTAAGATTCAGCAGATGGTCTTGCGATGATAAAACCAGCAGGTACTTCTTCTAAGAATAACCAGCAGGTAGCTACAGTACATCCAGATGCAAGCAACAGTACATTCAGACGTGAGCTACAGTGAACCAGCTGTTGATATGCATCCAGTCGAAAGATGATGTACCAGTCTCAAAAATACAGTGTATCCAGTCGCGAGCTACAGTGCTTTGTATATCCAGTCGACAGGAAATCCAGACGCAAAGAAACAGAGGAAATAACCAGTCGCAGCAGTTGAAGATACAATCAGTAGCGAAGCAGTTGACGAATTACAAAGATTTACTAAAGCTGGATGTCAACTACTGAGCTTATTTCAAATGTTGAAGACGACAAAAAGTCTGCAAAAGAAAGGACACAAGGACAACTCCTTGTCTGTACTTTACAAGACCTATTTTGAACGGGAAGAATTTGTGTCCAACGGATTGAATTTGAACAGAGGCTTATATACGTGAAGAACACCATTGAAGAGGTGGCTGTAGAGTTGTTGTTGCACAGAAAAGATTAAATCAAAAGAAGACAACAATCAAAGGAAAATGAACCTGAAGCGAAGCTGTCAACTATCATTCGTAGAGAAGCTTATTGCAGTTGACAGCTGAGCTAGAATCAGCTTTTGTAGAAGCAACTTCCCTAGTGTGTGAGGAATAGAGAATCAGAGAGTTGAGCGCTTCATTTTAAAAATCTCACACACAGAGATTCATTCACATTCATTGTATAGTGAATGAATATCAAAACCCAAATGCAAATCAGTTCCCGTCCAAGCACGATGACGTTAAACTCTGTGTCTGTAGCCTTTCTCACAGAGGCGTTAAACAAGTGATTGAGTGAACAGCCGAGGGCTGGTAGAGTCTAGGAGTTCTCGCAGCCGCTGGTTGCGGGATCTGGTCTGTACACGATGTATAGATCAAATCTTCTAGTGGAACCTCCGAGGTGGAAGAAGGGGAGACGTAGGACATTGAAGTCCGAACTTCCATAAACAAATCGATTGAGTATTGTATTCTGTTATTCATTCAGCACATGCATTTATTTAGCACGCATAACAGAAGTCACACTAGCACATAGCAAACAGATTTCACATGCTGATTTTACAGAAATCTATTTGCGCAAATTTGTTTTAAAATATTAGGATTCAATTCTGGTGTTTTCCGCATGATTTTAATTCATACCAGATCTGTCTCCGGTGCTATGTTTTTAGTGTTCAAGAACCAGAGGTATTGGACCTCATCCTTAGGATAAGCAGCGCGCAAAATTTTTAATTCTTGACAACAGCGCCTGCTATCTCTTTAAACCGGTCCTAACAAGTGGTATCAGAGCAGGTTGTTCTTGAACGAGCACTCATTTTAAAACTCATGTGCTATGTTTTAAAAATGTTTTCATTGTTTTGAGAAGCTTATTTTATGAAGGCCAGATGAAAATGAATTTGTTTTAATATAGAACTGGTTTTCTCTTGATGAACTGTCATGGAATGCGCGAGTTCCGTGTGGATGCCAAGATTCTATTTTCGTTGTGCTGTAAATTCACCTGGAGCGAGGCTCGGTGACAAGCACATAGGACGAAATAGAAGAATGAAAATCTGAGCTTTATCTGTCACATTTTCTCTCTGGTTCTTCATACGTGAGTGAGTCAGTGGCACATGCTTATTTGAAATAATTTTTAAATGCTCTGATAGTTTTCAAATGTTCTGTTATGCGGAATATCAGCTGGTGCTTCATTTTCTTTTAAAATGATTTGAGCTTATATTATAAAAGACAGGGAGAGTGGCGTCTTTGTCTTTATTAATTTGAGCTATCTGTTTATGCATCAGTTTCAGTTTTGTTTCAATAGTATTTTTCAAAATTATAGCATACTGTTGCATACGGTTCTTCCCAAAATGCTTTTCGATTTCAAAATCAAACCTGCTTCACGTTGTTTTTGTTGTGACAGTGTAGGGAGATCTTTGATTTAAAATTCGGGAAGACCAGCTTTCGATCTCTTTTTGATTCCCACAAAAAGGGAGAGAATTGTTAGATCATGCATCTATTATTTAAGGTTTTGTGTAAATAAAAAAGGGAGAGATTGATGGATCTGTGTAAACATATCCTGATTAAGTTTTGAATTACACAAAACCTATTATTATGTTTCTAACAATTCTACTATGTACGCATATGTTAGCTGGAAATGAACAGTAGAAAGCTGATGAACAGTCGAAAGCTGATGAACAGTCGAAAGCTGATGAACAGTAGAAATCTTATGAACTGTAGAGATCTGAACGTAGAGAAGATCAGCAGTAGATAAGATGCATTCAGCAGTAGATGAGTTGCAAACAGAAGCCGGAGAAGATGGATTCAGCAGTAGAAGGATTCAGCAGTTGTGAAGAAGAAATGTCTGAATAGAGGCGAAAGAGAAGTATTCAGCAGTCATGACGTCATCCAAGCTTATTGAAGATTTCAGTAGTCGTGACGTCATCAAAAGCTAAGCAGCAGTGAGATGTATCAGATCTGATACAGTAACTCAATCAGATCTGATACTGTAGCAGACCAAGAGCTGAAAATGTAAATCGCATTTTGGAGCCTAAACGAGGAATTGGCAAAAACGGAGAGCTCACTGCATAGCAGTGAGTCTTGCTCGTTGGGCCGTTTCGGAAGGTATGCAGGGGTCTCATGCGAAAATGTGATGTCTGGTCAGTTGCTGAAGCAAGGACGTCATCCAAGCTTATTGAAGATTTCAGTAGTCGTGACGTCATCAAAAGCTAAGCAGCAGTGAGATGTATCAGATCTGATACAGTAACTCAATCAGATCTGATACTGTAGCAGACCAAGAGCTGAAAATAGTAAATCGCATTTTTGGAGGCCTAAACGAAGGAATTTGGCCAAAAACAGAGGAGCTCACTGCATAGCAGTGAGTCTTGCTCGTTGGGCCGTTTCGGAAGGAATAGCAGGGGTCTCATGCGAAAATGTGATGTCTGGTCAGTTGCTGAAGACAAGAGGAGCAGCTGATCAGAAGTTGAAAGCAGATGTTGATCAAAAGATAAGAAGAAAATAACATCGACCAGCTGGAGCGCTAAGGGAAAGATGGACCAGCTGGAGCAATAAGAAGTCAGGATCAGCAGTTGATACAACAGGTGAATCAGCAACCTTGACGTCAGCAGAATCAGCAGTTGAACAAAGAACAGTTATCCGGCTATGAACTTAAGAGAACGATTCAACAATGAGCTACAGTAGATTCAGCAGTGAGCTACAGTACGTTCAGCAGTGAGCTATAGTAGAACCAGTCGATAGAAAAACGATGTCGTTTGGATAAATGGATACGACAGCGTTTTCCCTTCGCACTAAGATTCAGCAGATGGTCTTGCGATGATAAAACCAGCAGGTACTTCTTCTAAGAATAACCAGCAGGTAGCTACAGTACATCCAGATGCAAGCACCAGTACATTCAGACGTGAGCTACAGTGAACCAGCTGTTGATATGCATCCAGTCGAAAGATGATGTACCAGTCGCAATCTACAGTTTATCCAGTCGCGAGTTACAGTGTTTTACATGTCCAGTCGACAGGAAATCCAGACGCAAAGAAACAAAGGAAATAACCAGTCGCAGCAGTAGAAGAGACAACCAGTAGCGAAGCAGTTGACGAAATATATTATGAAGAATCACTAAAGCTGGATGTCAACTGCTGAGCTTATTTCAAATGTTGAAGACGACAAAAAGCCTGCAAAAGAAAGGACACAAGGACAACTCTCTGTCTGTACTTTACAAGACATATTTTGAACGGGAAGAACTTGTGTCCAATGGGAATATATTTGAACAGAGGCTTTATATACGAGGAGAACGCCATTGAAGATGTGGTTGTTGTTGCACAGAAAAGATCAAATCAAAAAGAAACAACAATCAAAGGAAAAATGAACCTGAAGCGAAGCTGTCAACTATCATTCGTAGAGAAGCTTATTGCAGTTGACAGCTGAGCTAGAATCAGCTTTTGTAGAATCAACTTCCCTAGTGTGTGAGGAATAGAGAATCAGAGAGTTGAGTGCTTCATTTTAAAAATCTCACACACAGAGATTCATTCACATTCATTGTATGGTGAATGAATCTCAAAACCCAAATGCAAATCAGTTCCCGTCCAAGCACGATGACGTTAAACTCTTTGTCTGTAGCCTTTCTCACAGAGGCGTTAAACAAGTGATTGAGTGAACAGCTGAGGGCTGGTAGAGTCTAGGGGTTCTCGCAGCCGCTGGTTGCGGGATCGGGTCTGTACACGATGTATAGATCAAATCTTCTAGTGGAACCTTCCGAGGTGGAAGAAGGGGAGACGTAGGACATTGAAGTCCGAACTTCCATAAACAAATCGATTGAGTATTGTATTCTGTTATTCATTCAGCACATGCATTTATTTAGCACGCATAACAGAAGTCACACTAGCACATAGCAAACAGATTTCACATGCTGATTTTATAGAAATCTGTTTGCGCAAAGTTGTTTTAAAATATTAGGATTCAGTTCTGGTGTTTTTCGCATGATTTTAATTCATACCAGATCTGTCTCCGGTGCTCTGTTTTTAGTGTTCAATAACCAGAGGTATTGGACCTCATCCTTAAGATAAGCAGCGCGCAAAATTTTTAATTCTTGACAACAGCGCCTGCTATCTCTTTAAACCGGTCCTAACAAGTGGTATCAGAGCAGGTTGTTCTTGAACGTGCACTCATTTTAAAACTCATGTGCTATGTTTTAAAAATGTTTTCAATGTTTTGATAAGCTTATTTTATGAAGGCCAGATGAAAATGAATTTGTTTTAATATAGAACTGGTTTTCTCTTGATGAACTGTCACGGAATGCGCGAGTTCCGTGCGGATGCCAATATTCTATTTTCGTTGTGCTGTAAGTTCACCTGGAGCGAGGCTCGATGACAAGCACATGGGACGAAATAGAAGAATGAAAATCTGAGCTTTATCTGTCACATTTTCTCTCTGGTTCTTCATACGTGAGTGAGTCAGTGGCACATGCTTATTTGAAACAATTTTTAAATGCTCTGATAGTTTTCAAATGTTCTGTTATGCGGAATATCAGCTGGTGCTTCATTTTCTTTTAAATTGATTTGAGCTTATATTATAAAAGACAGGGAGAGTGGCGTCTTTGTATTTATTAATTTGAGCTATCTATTTATGCATCAGTTTTAGTTTTGTTTCAATCGTCTTTTTCAAAATTTTAGCATACTGTTGCATACGGTTCTTCCCAAAATGCTTTTCGATTTCAAAATCAAAAATCCTGCTGTCACGTTGTTTTTGTTGTGACTGTGTAGGGAGAGCTTTGATTTAAAATTCGGGAAGACCAGCTTTCGATCTCTTTTTGATTCCCACAAAAAGGGAGAGAATTGTTAGATCATGCGTCTATTATTTAAGGTTTTGTGTAAATCAAAAAGGGAGAGATTGATGGATCTGTGTAAACTGATCCTGATTAAGTTTTGAATTACACAAAACCTATTATTGTGTTTCTAGCAATTCTACTAAGTGTGCAGATGTTAGCTGGAAATGAACAGTAGAAAGCTGATGAACAGTAGAAAGCTGATGAACAGTAGAAATCTTATGAACTGTAGAGATCTGAACGTAGAGAAGATCAGCAGTAGATAAGATGCATTCATCAGTAGATGAGTTGCAAACAGAAGCCGGAGAATATGGATTCAGCAGTAGAAGGATTCAGCAGTTCTGAAGAAGAAATGTCTGAATAGAGGCGAAAGAGAAGTATTCAGTGCATTCATCAGTAGATGAGTTGCAAACAGAAGCCGGAGATATGGATTCAGCAGTAGAAGGATTCAGCAGTTCTGAAGAAGAAATGTCTGAATAGAGGCGAAAGAGAAGTATTCAGCAGTCGTGACGTCATCCAAGCTTATTGAAGATTTCAGCAGTCGTGACGTCATCAAAAGCTGAGCAGCAGTGAGATGTATCAGATCTGATACAGTAACTCAATCAGATCTGATACTGTAGCAGACCAAGAGCTGAAAATAGTAAATCGCATTTTCGGAGGCCTAAACGAAGGAATTTGGCCAAAAACAGAGGAGCTCACTGCAAAGCAGTGAGTCTTGCTCGTTGGACCGTTTCGGAGGGAATAGCACAGGTCTCATGCGAAAATGTGATGTCTGGTCAGTTGTTGAAGACAAGAGGAGCAGCTGATCAGAAGTTGAAAGCAGATGTTGATCAAAAGATAAGAAGAAAATAACATCGACCAGCTGGAGCGCTAAGGGAAAGATGGACCAGCTGGAGCAATAAGAAGTCAGGATCAGCAGTTGATACAACAGGTGAATCAGCAACCTTGACATCAGCAGAATCAGCAGTTGAACAAAGAACAGTTATCCGGCTATGAACTGAAAAGAACGATTCAGCAGTGAGCTACAGTAGATTCAGCAGTGAGCTACAGTACGTTCAAAAGTGAGCTACAGTACGTTCAGCAGTGAGCTACAGTAGAACCAGTCGATGGTATTTGAAGATTGCGATAGCAAAACGATGTCGTTTGGATAAATGGATACGACAGCGTTTTGCCTTCGCGCTAAGATTCAGCAGATGGTCTTGCGATGATAAAACCAGCAGGTACTTCTTCTAAGAATAACCAGCAGGTAGCTACAGTACATCCAGATGCAAGCAACAGTACATTCAGACGTGAGCTACAGTGAACCAGCTGTTGATATGCATCCAGTCGAAAGATGATGTACCAGTCTCAAGCTACAGTGTATCCAGTCGCGAGCTACAGTGCTTTGTATATCTAGTCGACAGGAAATCCAGACGCAAAGAAACAGAGGAAATAACCTGTGAGGCTCTCGGCTCACAATTATCTTCTAATCTCATTATGTGGGCGATTAATTAGACTAACAAGTTTAATTTATCAAAGCTCGTGGTAAAATTTTTTTTTTTGAAACGCAAGAGCTGGTTCTCTAAACCGAACCCCACTGTAGTTAATACCAGCAGCTGGTTACAAAACAACACTGTTTCTTTTGCAAAAGTTATTTATTCATAACCAGAACACATCATCCAATGATTGTTACATTTTACATTCATTGAACACCATATCTAACCAGTAATTACAAAACCAACGTTCTTAAAAGATTCTTATCCGATCTTGACATGAATATTCATCTATCGAAACCATCTCCGGCTTCGAAAATTAGGTCATCTCAATCCTGGGCATTAGAATCAATTCAATTCTCTTCGTTATGCAATCTCATGCAAATATAAAAGATCCGCTACCTGTGATGGATCTACACATACACAATTCAAGTTCTAAATCAAGAACAGTAATCAACATGTATGTGATTTTCATCGGGATACTCAAGAAAACTCATTCTTGAGTAATCTAATCCCTGACTCTACTGTCAAATTATACCTTCGTTTTACTCTGTTCGAAGTTGCTTCAATTATTGTTTTCACCTCTGTTTTAATCACCTTCCGAGAACTTCACAGAATCATAGTCCGGTATCTATAACATAAGTTCCCAGTATTTCAAATTCAATCCTATTTATAATACAAGTATCTGGTTTCTGTGGAATTTCCAACGCAATCGGTATGAATTCCACGTGTCATGCTGAGTATTGATATCTCAGAACAGGATATACTCACACCGCTTTGAAATCAGTTCCCCCTTTCATACTTATCATTTAACAGATTCTTCAAATGTTGTTCATCGTTACCAGTCGCTGAAATGATAAAACTTTGTTATATGAGACATTCTGCAGCTGGTTTTCACATTTCTTCAACCAGTAGTAGCAGCATTATCAGTCGCTATGATCGAATCGCGACAAAACCCAGTCGCAGCAAGAATCCAGTCGCAGTGCTTTGAAATCAAAACGATGCCGCTACAACTAATCCCCACGATGTCGTAACATACCAACGTCTACCAGCAGCTGGTTGCTCCATTAGTCCAACGACTGGTTTCGCTAATTCCTTCAAAATGGCATCTCATTAATGTTCCTATTTCAAACCCACCAGCGGCTGATTTCGTGAAACCACTCAAAACGACGACGCATCAACTAATCTAAACGACGTCGTACCGGTTATACCAACATCGCTACCAACTGCTGGTCGTCCAGCAGACACCCATTCTTCACAATGATTCAAAGCCATCAGTTGCCTTAATCAAACGGCGTCGCTGTGCCTACAACATCTAATCTAGTCGACGCATACAAAAACCAGCAGTTGCATAAAGGAAACTCCTGCTGCTGGTTCCCACGTGCCCAACAGTAATCTACACGTGTCGCCTTCTCAACCATTCTCGCGCTAACTACAAAAACGACCAGCAGCAACCACGCAACACAACTAAAACCAGCAGGTAACCCTGCGTCATGCCTTCGTCACCAAAATCAGTCGACGTTTTGATAAATCAGCAGGTGAACAAGGAAACTCCTGCGTCTGGTACGTGGCGTCACCTCATTGGTTCTTGTGTGTTTGCGCGTTTCTACCAGCAGCAACCAACGTAAGTGAAATTCGAAATTCAACTAGTCGCACTACAGTAAGGTTGACCCTTGTTGACTTGGCTACAGTAACCTGCTGCTGATAATTTCTTCAAATTCGCTTCGTCTGGTTCCAACACTTAGCAAAATTTGACGATATAAAAATCCTCAACACACACACACACACTTCCAGAAGAAATCCGAACTCATAAATCAAACTTTTATCAAAATCCATCATCTCCCAACTCCAAATTTTTACTAATTCTCCGCTTAATTATTGCGGGCATTACACTAGTGGACCGTCTAGGTTTGAAGGACCTTCTCGACCTCAGTTTCCGATTCCCCAGCAGGCGCAGGCGAATGCTTTGACTAGAGAGCAGGCTGAGGAGACGCCTGGCACGGTGATTGGAGGTACATGCTTTATTTTTGATTATCCTGATAAAGTTCTTTTTGACACTGGAGCATCACATTCTTTCATATCTGAGTTGTTTATGTTTGAGCATGGGTTGAGTTCATCCCCATTGTGTGATGTTGTGTCTGTTTCTACTCCTGCTGGTGTGAGTCTTTGGTCCCGAGAGGTAGTGATTGATTGTCAGATTAGATTTGATGAGCATGTTTTGGTCTCCAATCTGATTGTTTTGGGGATTAGAGATTTTGATTGTATCTTGGGGATGGATGTGCTGTCTGGCTATAAGGCTACAGTTGATTGTTTCCATGGTGTGGTGAGATTTCGCCCTGATTTGGGTGAGAAGTGGGATTTCTACG
>KQ999112.1:7725-23906 GCA_001598015.1 Dorcoceras hygrometricum
ACGGCCCCGATCCCGCATACCGGCCCGAAAACTTCACGGGCTCCCCGGGACAGCCCCGAACCAAACCCTAGAAGAAATTAGACCAGCCGTCACGACATCGCCGGAGCGGCGGCCGGCCGGCGGCGGCGCCACAACGAAGAATCGCGCGCGGCGCAAGGCTGCTCGGCCGCGACAAGCGCGGGGTTCATGCGCCATCGTGAGCCAAAGGTGGCGTACATCGATCGGCCGATACGCAAGAACAGCGCCAGCAAGCGTCCAGCGGTGTGCAGCAGCGGTCGACCAGTGTAGCGCAATCGTGCGGCGCAATCGCACGGCCAGCGCGCGGCCATGCGCCGCCTCTCGTGAGGCCAGTGCGCGCATCGTCGCACAACGGGCGCTGAACAATCGTCGACCAGCGCTGCTCCAACGGCCGGCCATCTCGTGTGAAGCGGCGCCAAGCATCGCCCATCAACGCCGCAACGTCTCGCAACGATTTCGAGAAGCGGCGCCCATCCATGCGCGGCCAGCGCGCATGTACCGCGCGTGTTTATGCGCGCGGTGGGGAGCCGCCATGTGCGACAGCGATTTCAGCCGGAATTTCGACTTCGTTTTTGTTTCGATTCTAAAAAATTGAAAGTTAGATACAATTATGGCATAATGTATTGATCAGATCCGAAACCCATGGCTCTGATACCACTGTTGGGATCCGGATCACGCCCCCCGGCGAGGCAGCGGAAGAACAAAAACAGGTGCCGGGAGACGATCAATACGACATAATACAAAATCTATGACATTCATAGGGTGTTCAAAATCACTAACTTGCTGGAAACTCGTGCCTGGCTCCGACCGGTTTCGTAAAGAAAACGGCACTTCAAGGTAGACTGCGGTAGATAACGCCAATCAGGTCCACGACCGGAGACTAGATTCCTTCGTCAGCCTGCACTAGAAGAGCTGACGAGATCTGCGCGGACGGATTCTCCTCGTCAAATTTGACCGGAACAAATTCCGGCGAAGAGGCGGCGGCGGCGGCGGCGGCGGCGGCGGCGGCGGCGGGCGGCGGCGGTGGCGGCGGCTCTTTGAGAGAGAGGAGGGGCGGCTACTCTAGCTATTAGGTTTAGGGTTTGTTGCAAGTTAAGTTGTTAATCAAGTCTAAGTCTAATTAAATAGACTTAATGATGACTTGGACCGGCCCAACGGGCACGGGTCCAACGGGTGAACATTCGGTTCAACCCCACCACCGTGACTTCATCATAACTTGACCCTCAATGGTTCAGGGATACAGCTAGCCGTGGGCCCACAACCATTGCGGCTCCGGAATCACAATTCCGGACTTGCCCAACGGATCATGGTAAGAGCGTCTAGCAAATTCGCCCCATGATCCCCTAGGTATCACTGATAGTGCCTGCAAGAACCAGTTGGTCGTGGTTAGCGTACAATACGGTCCTTTCATTCCATATATCCCGATAAGATCAACGATCATTGGTAAATCGAGAGTCGCTATAGATTCGATAGCTATGCATACATCTTGGAGATCGAATAGTGACATCACGAGTGTAACTAGGTAAACACATTTACCTAAAACACTTCTAGTACTCTGGCCAGAGATTTATACACTATTTTCCCCTCAGATAGCATAGGATATCCACGCATGTCTGCGAGCGGTGAATCCTCGACAACGATGCATCGACTCCTACATGCATCAGGGTCTCACCCAATCCCGACGCCTTATGACCCCAAGTGAGTCGGAAATGTTCCCTACCAATGAAACATGGTACTTCGCATCGCAGATACTAGTCTCGAACTCGGGCGGCCTTATCCTCATTTTGACGGCCCAATCTACTAGGAACATGTTCAGAATACATAGTGACTATTAGATGTGTTTCATGATAGCCGTCATACCCACTATCACATCTAACATACACTTTAGTGTATTCTAGGTCTTTACTCAACGCAATTGTAAATCATCATACACACAATGAAAGTAAAGAATGCCATATGAGTAAATGCGAATATCATATATAAAGATTGTCATATACAAGAGTCCATAAACCCACACGCCACAAGTTGGCTAGTTGGGCATCTACTCTAACATGTTACCCATTTGCAGGATCTTCAGGTAACCAAGCTGGACAGAGTGAAGGTTCAGCTGGTCGATCCCCTTTCCCTTGAGTCCCAGTGTATTTTACTATGTATCGAACCGGGGGATGCCCCGTGTTTCTATGTATTGGGGATCTACTTTGATTTGTGTATTGTTGGTTACTTTATGGTATGAGTTTGAGTTAACTCATATTTTGAGTATTGATATTTTGAATGTATGTTTCGAGTTCAGGCCCAAATTATTTCGAAAAATTTTTAAGCCCGGTTTTATGCTTCCGTGTTTATGCGTTTTAATTGTGCTATTTTATTGAGTAATTAGCACGGATCCTGACAATGGACATTAGCTTTCGCACTGTTTTTCAGTTCTCATCCTTTTTGTTGTAAAGAAATTATCATACAAAATTTTATACATTTCAGATTAATTACTCGTTTATTCAATGTAATCTAAATGGAATTGTATCTTTGATTATATATATATAAAGTTTCACAGTTGTGTATTACCTGGATAATATATACAGTTTATTCTCATGAATCGTGATCCGAAATTTTTATAAGGTTGCTAATTAGTCAAGAATAAGATATCATCTTTCAATTTGCACCTTCCAAGTTTAACGATTTAAGATTTTTGGTTCGCGTTTCTACAGTTGTAGTCACCAACTGCACAATTTGAGCAGTGGTGAGACCCTGGTTTTCCCCCTTGTATTCTTTCTACTTAATCTCGTTCGCACAGACGGTGCTAATTGATGTATCCGGACTTTTCCAGCTGCGAGTTTCCACAATACTAGGAGGTTTCTGCAAGGGAGGTCAGACATCGAGTTCCGAACTTCTTGAATGAACAAGCGGGAATGTGCTATGATGTGTCACCTACAACCACAAAAACACGTCAGAGGGCGTCGAAAGTATTTCCAGTGAATCCACTTCGATGCTTAAGTCAGACGGGTGCTTGGGAGTAGAGAAAAAGGGCGTATGTATATGAATTGGTTGTCCGAATGTAAAGTGAAGCATACCTAGGTATTTATAGGGGATTGGCAAACTTAATGTGATTCGGCATCTCATGATCAGGTGGGACCTACGTTTCGTTAATATGATCCGGCACGTCATGTGATTGAGCAGGAGAAATAATGTTACTGGTACGTTCGATATATCATGTGCTCGGATGCGACCATAAATGTTTTTCCTCAGGCCTGTTCCACGCATGTCTAATCTGGAGCATAAATATTCGTGTAGATCAAATCAGAACAGAGCAGAGGAGAGCAAATAATAACAGAGTCTACAGAACAGAGCAGCTCAGATCAGTTCAAATCAAACTCAGAACAAGGGCAGTTGAGTAGAATAGAGTAGTTCAGATGGGAATCGTTCAGATGAAGAAGAACAGTGTTGTTCAGTGATCAGATCAGGTCGGAGCTTCGCATCAGATCAGTTCATATAAGAAAAGAAGATTTTATTGAAGAGAGCAGACCAGAACGGAGTTCAGATCCAAGAGAGAGAAGAAGAAGAATGCACAGTGCATAAAAGAAGAGCATAACAGACACAATAGAACAAAACCGATCAGAACAGATTTCGGTCAGTACAAGCTATCAGCTTAGGTGAACAATCAGTTTGAACAAGATTACTGTGGACTGGACAGAAGCAATTCAAACTGATTTTCCGTATATGATAAAGATCAGTTTAGAAAAGTCAAAAGATTATGAATAGCCCCAACTATTCCAGTACGAAGAAAGGACAACAAGTACAAAGACTCGGAAATTTTACAGAAGCTTTACAACGACTAGAAAAATTGTGTCCAAAATTCATATCACTACAGAGTCTATATATACAAACTGAACTAAAGACAAAAAAAGAGAAGCTGCGTGTGTGCACAGAGTGCCAGCTCAGACAAGAAAATAAAAATCAGTTGTGCACCAGCAGAGGTCGTCGTAATGTCCTGAAGATCATCAGAAGACGACAGTGTGTGAAGTTAAATTCGATAGTATACACTGTAATAGTCAATACTCACACACACATACATTCATTACATATTTGAGAGATGAGCGAAACAGATTAGATGAGTGAATGTCAATCAAATCTAGAAAGTTGTCTTGGCATGAAGACTTTAAACTTAATGCTTGTAGTTTGGCACAGAGACGTTAAACAAGTGCAGAGTGTTGAGTCTATGAGTCTCAATTTGGACAGTGTGGTATGTTCCAGCTGAGTTGGGTTTGTAAAATTTGTTTTATGAATACAAGTATTCTAGTATAGCCTTTCAGTTTGGAAGAAGGGGAGACGTAGAAGTGGTGGCTTCGAACTTACATAAATAATCTGTCTGAGTTATTTTTGTACTATTTTACTGCATTAATGCTTTTTTCGATTTTTTTATGTTTCAGTTTTTCTGCGTATGCCAGATATTTTCCACTTGTTTTTCAGACTAGACCCGATATGCTCTCTGTGCTCGTAGTTTTCAAGAACCTGAGTTATTACAAATCCCTTCTTATTCATATCGCGGTCTCTGTTACGTGTTGTCCTCCTGCACGACGCGATCTGATCCGATCTTTTTTAATCGTAACAATGGTATCGGAGCTTGTAAACTCCGTGCTGTTGTGTTCCGATCTTATTAATATTTTTTTGGAAAAATAATATAGCACATCATTTGACACTTGAGCCCTTAATTTCAAGTTTGAAAACTTAAGTAATTATTGTATATATGTGTGTGTGGTGACTGAGTACCTTACATAGTACTGATAGGAAAGGCTTATAGAAAGTAGGTAACACAAGGGCTCTTCGAGGAACTTTAGTTTTAGGACATTAGATAGTGACACAACTTGACATGATTTGTCTTCTTTGTAGTGGTTGCTTTCTTAGCCCAAGGGAAAATAAGATACAAAGGACAAATGTGTAGTGATTGTTTCCTCGAGCATTTTTACACATTTTAGTCTCTTTTAACTTCGAACATGGTTGCTATTGTTGTTGGAATCTAAAATACTTGCATAAACCATTTTTCTTTTAGGACATCAACTTGCACTTCCATCTCATCGTCCACGGGCAAGACGCTTGATTTTATTTTATTTTTTGTTTTTAAAAAGAACATGTCTGTATTATTTGCATCCTCGATATTTTCTTTTCGACTTTTTGGTTGTATATGAGAGGTATATCCGTTTAAGAAGAAACTGTAGATAATTTTTATATTTATTTTCAAATTAAATGTTACACGGATACAAATTATTAATAATTCGTGATGTTTATATTTTTGCTCGATTATGTTTATACTTTATATAAAGGTAGGCTCCGCCAAACCATATCATGTTTGCACATTGTGTCTTTCTTTTAAAAAAACATCCATTTGTATCCTCTTTTATGCTCTCTTTTTACTTGAAACATAAGGGCACTTGTTGGAATCTAAAAGAGTTTGCAGGACCCATTTTGCTCGACATCAACTTGCACTCCACGTGGCCACGCGCAGAAATTTTTTTTAAAGGAAACTTTGATACATATTATGTATGAACTTTTTCAAGATAAACATTTCGGTGAAATCGCAAGGATCATATTTTCGTTTGGTGAATCATATCTCTGAAAATATTACTTTTTATGGCAAATATGACCCTTGAAAAAAATGTTATTTTTATCAAAAACATTAATTTTAACACTCAATCAATGAAAAATATTGTTTTTAAGGTAAAAAAAAAGTAATTGTCACAATAAAATAGTACTCTATTGACTTGATCGAATTGTCTCAAGGATATAAACTTGTAAGTCCGTCGTATAAGAGAGCTACTCCTTTCGATTACATGTTTTTCAATGTCATAAATTTTACTTTGGTCATCGCCCCTTTTATCATTTTATTAAGTCACCAACCATAACTCGTGTTTGTGCATTAAAATAGTACAATTTCAATACCAAATACAATTTCTATCTCCAACTCACTTATTTCAAATCTTACATCAAAAGTTATATTCTCATATATTCTCATTAATTTCTATATATTAATATTTTTATATCTTACCTATCATCTTTTAATAATATAATAATATTTTAATTATGAGCATTGAAATCTACAATTGATTTAATTATTTTTTAATTAATAAATATTTTAAAATAACAAAAATTAAGTATATTTAAATTATTAATTTATTACATTTAATAAAAATTATAAAAAAAATTAATATATAGGAAATATTTATTATTAATATTAGAAAAAATAAGCAATTAGGTTAATTTATATAATTTGATTTTTAAAATTATTTATAATAAAATATATTTTTGTAACAACTATTATATTACTAAAAAAAAAATGGTGGAGTGGGATATGGCGTCTGTCAGCACCATACGGCGACATTGAAGAAATGGCGTAGCCTGATAGAGATGACATTGGAGGCGCCCTTAGTAGTCTATCGTAGTTAATAACAAACGACGGGGAATTCCGTGATGTCTTTTTCTATATATCTTGTTTAATTTACCACTTATGTTTTATAATTCTAACATCTTCTTAAAATTTCCTAACTTTATGCAAAATCAAGTAGTATGAAAGTCCTTTTTCCCTTCAAAATAATGAAAGTCCTTTTATAAATTATAGGGAAAAAAATGGTTAGTTTTAAAAATGTTGAGAAAACTAATTTTCTCACGGAAGAACTTGATGTGATTAATGTGATGTATGTAATACAAAGTAACGAAGGTGGATAAAAAACCATTTTGAAAATTACCGAAAACTGAAGGCTAAAAATTTCCAACCAAACTATATATATTCAACATGTCATAATGATAAGGCCCTAAGTTAACGTTTGTCTAAACTATTTTCATAACAAAAAAATATAAAAATTAAAAAAAAGTGTAGAAAGTGTAAATTTGTCGGCTAACTTTTCACATAGAAGGTGTTTTACTGCGTCAATTGACGTCACAAGTACTATTTTTTTCTTTGCTTTTGTTTTCTGCCAATTAATTACACTAACCCCACACGAAACTCAAGGAACTTTATCACAAGGTTACGTGATTATTATTAGTATAAATATACTATTTACGGTGCCCAGATTTATCTCTTAATGTCGCATTCATATCATTGTTAAAATTTAAGTTTTCTTGATTAAGACAGGGTAAGTATTGGGTAGGGATTAATTATTATAACTGAGTCTAGACGCAAAAAGAATGTTTTTTTTATTGATGCGCTGCTAAAATGAAAATATATAACAACCATAGTTTTTTCTTAATCAAATTAATTTGTTGGATTTGTCAAATATTGAAGTGTTTTTCAACATCTCCGATCAAGTTATACACTAATGTAAGTATAGGTTATATAACTGCAAGGGAATCGAAAGGAATTATTGGAAAAGACGATATTCTCTCATTCCGTTTTGTTATGTAGAAATTGTTAGAATTTGATTTGGATAAAAGATAGGTTATATTATTCTTGCTAAATAACATAAGGCTGTTTTTTGTTCAAATAAATAAAAATAAAAAAAGAAATCACCTGTATCTTGCTAACGTAATTTCTGATTGGACCCCTCTTTATGTCTCTTAGAACGTATGTTATCGTACTTTTAAAAACTAGGGCTTCCTTTACACTTGATATCCAGATTTTGATATATCATTTTACAATATTACATGTTTTTTATACCTAATATAATATAAATATAAGTCTTTCTCGATGTTACACTCTGGTGTTAACTGGACAGTAGTTTTTAAAAGTATGATACGTGTCACAAATTATATATATAGTTTTTAAAAGTATGATACGTGCACACATTATATATATATGAGCCCGGACCAGCTTGCGCTATATGGTTGGCTAGGCTTTCGTGTTAGAGTATGTGCTCATCTAATCAAATTATGGTATGTGGATTTTTGTTAACTCTATATAAAACAATCTCTATTTACGAATTTCGCATTTTATGAATTTCTTTACCTTCATTATTGTGATTATAAACTTGTTGGATAAAGACCTTAAATACATTATAGTATGTTAGATATGATAGCTGATATGATGCTATCATGAAACACATCTAATAGTGACTTGTGTTCTAAACGAGTTCCTAGTCGATTGGACCGTCCAAAAGAGGATAAGAGCCGCCCGAGCTTGAAACTGTTATCTGCGATGCAAAGTACCATGTTTCATTGGTAAGGAACATAGATATTTTCAGAGCATGCAGATGAATATTGACCTGGTGATCTATCGAACTACCCTTGTTCGGAGTTTCCAAATGGTTATCATTTGTCGAGTGGATTAAGTTCGAGGTCTTGGTTGTACAGATTAGTCATTATTAATCGAAACATCATTGAGACTCTACATGATAGGCGCCTCACTTTGACCCGTTTATTGACTCCGCGATGGTCATCAGGTGACGGGATTGACTGAGGTCACGATGCATGTAGGAGGCGATGCTTTGTTGTAAGGATTCATTGCTCGCCTTTGTGCGTGGATATCCTATGCTATCTGAGTAGATAATAGTGTGACTAATATCTGGCCAAGTACTAGATGTGCTTTAGGTAAATAGGTTTACCTAGTAGCACATGCGATGTCATTATTTAATCTCTAGGATGTATGCATGACTATCGAATCTCCGGCGACTCTCGATTACCAATGGTCGTTTATTCTATCGGGATATAGTAGATGAAAGGGCCGTACTATACGCTATCCATGATTGACTGGTTTCTTGCAGGCACAATCAGTGATACCTAGGGGATCATGGGACGATGTTGCTAGACGTTTTACTATGGTCCGATGGGTAAATTCGAAAATCTGTTTCCGGAGTCACAAGGAGTTGTGAGCCCACGGCTAGCTGTATCCCTGAACTATTAAGGATCACAAAAGTACTGGGTTCTCAATTCTCGTACGGATTTGGTACTCAATGTGTTGAGTACGGTAGAAGGAAGGTTGGAGTATGACTTCCAAAATTGGATGTGAGAGTGGGACTTTCACTTTGCCTATTGGAGTAGAACTGCTATTTTAGATTCAGTGGTCCGAAAAGTTGTTTTCGTATCATAATGTACAAATTTGAAAACTGTGCACATTGATCTCATCTGATCGTCGATCGGGGTTATGATGACATCACAATGATGAATTCGAAACCACTGTGCGATGGCTTGGGCTTGGCCTGGGCCCATCAACATAGTTTGAGCTCATGAAATATCTATGAATAGGGCACTTAGGGGAGCTAATCAAATGCACGAAGTTGAGAAACTGACTCACTTCCTCCCCTCCTCCCCTCTCTCGGTAGCCCCTTCTCCTGCCACCGCTGTCGACGCCGCCGCCCACCATCTGTTAAGATAAACTTTATAGTTTTGGTGATAACAAAAATAAGAAAAGAATTGGATTTAACGATGACGTTCGAAGCATCAGACTTTGTGGATTTCAGATATGTTATCGAGTTACAGATTTGATCAGATTCGGGTTCTGAAACAGTTGGATTATCGGGTCAGGTTATTTAGTTTATCGGTTCAGATTTCTTCTGTTGAAAATGCTCTAGGATGAATGATGATATCTGCCAACAGACTTTGTTATTCTATCAGCGATGATATCTGCCAACAGACTTTGTTACTCTAACAGCGACAGTATGTCTAACAGATACCATGATATAGTTTCCATCAGACATCGTCAGGCTATCAGATATTGCAAGAAGTCAGATACTTTTAACTGTGATAGCTATGTATTCGAACAGCGATGGGCTATTCAATCGTCTTCGAGAAAGAAAGATCTAATTAATGGAAAATGTTCATGTGACGCCCAAACCCACGGGAATCACGAATTGGGATGAATAAAAATTTTCGAATAAAAGAAGGGCTGAAAGACAATTTGTTATAAGCTGTATTTCTTATAACTTCGAAAAAAATTGAAAGCACAAAAACAAAATGTAACAGATATATATATATTTGCGCGCCAACTACTGAAACTTATTTGCGGAAAAACAGATTCTGATATAACTTGCAATTGCGATTTACAACATCCGAATTTCTATTTGAATATACAGCTGTTGTAATTGATTCAATACAGTTGTCTAATATACAAAACAACATCAGTAACGACACGGAAAAACGCTGTCCATTGACAAACACACACCACCCAGCAGCTGATTCAAGTTTCACCTTCTGTTCGCTCTCCAGTTGTCGCACATGCACCATTTTAAAAGCTAATGAGCCTAGGGGCTCAGCAAGTAAAACCTGAGTAGTAACAAGTTTAATAATTTGTAGGTATACATCTGATCAATACAATACTAAGTTAAAGGAACATCAATGAACAATATCATTTTCTTTCGTAAACATTTCATAAACATTTATTCTTTCTTTCATAAACTTAGAGACAGGGGATAATAGCCCAGATCTCATCATCAATATCATTTCTTTTGATTTATGGCTCAGAAGCTCTCCTTAGGCCCAATGTGCACTTTGATAAAAATGACTTCCGATATCAGTTTTAGCATATAGCTCATATTAAAGGGCAGCCGACATCTGGACGACTGCTCACCCTTCTCCTGGGTGGCCGTCTGTTATCTTCGCCATAAATCTTAAAAATAAACTTTTGTCCCTTTAATATCATTTCTTTAAACTTTTTTTGAAATTCCTCGGGTTCCATCTTGCTTTCCATTTTAAAATTTTACTGAGTATCTAATTCAGCTTTTGGAAACATAACATTGAAATGAAATCGGTCGTAAAAGAAACAAGTCGCAACAAACTGGAACAGTACTATGAAACAAAACAGATTTATACTGTTCATGAGTATTGCTGAAAGAAACCAGCTGCAAGGTCTTTTACTAAAACAAACGTATTAAATGAAACGACGTCGTTAGCGCATGAATCAGACGTGAGAAAAGTCGCTAACGTACGTGAAACCAGACGCAAGGAATAGGAACCAGTCGCAAGATAGGAACCCGTCGCAATGAATAGTACCAGTCGCAATGAATAGTACTTTAGAAGTGAACAGTGTAACTACTGGTATTTAACAAGGAATGCAACTGCTGGAATTCTACAATGGAATGCAACTGCTGGTAAACAGTGCAACTACTGATATTTAACAAGAAATACAACTGCTGAAATGAACAGTGCAACTACTATGCAACTGCTGGAATGAACAGTGCAACTACTGATTTTACAACGAAATGCAACTGCTGGAATGAACAGTGCAACTACTGATTTTACATGGCTACCAAATTCTGATATTACGACTACTGAAAGGAAGAACATTCATAAACATTCTTGGATTAAACTCAAATCCTCAGTACTTTAAAACATCATAACTTTCTGGAAAACATTTGGAAGCATCAAAACATCATTTTCGAACCCATCTTTCTTTCATTTTCATGCATAAATCATTTTTTAAACATGAACTTTAAACATACTGTAACATATAGGCAAGGAGACTCAGAAAACATCAATATATGCTTTAAATGGTGAGTCAAGAATCAACTTTTACTTGCCTTAAACGAAGCTTTGAAACGGTAGCTAGTTCCTGCAGAATCTTCTCCTTAAGCAACGTACGAACTTTTCTGGAGAATATTTTGAAGAACACTAAAGATTTTCTTTGCAAATGATAAGGATCTTGCTTTCAAAACAGGTTTTTATATGAAAGGGATTAGTGACAAGCTACTTGTGAAATTAAGCATGACACACTTATAAAATTTAGTAAAATTCCCTTCCTCTCATTTTAATTTGTAAAACACCAAACCTTTTTCAAAAGAAATCATTTGTCCTCCTTAAAGATATTTTCAATCCATTTAAAAACTGATCGTGCATCACCCTTGGAGTCATCCACTGAAACCAGCTACGTCACATCTATTTTTCTGAAATCACTTAAAACAGAAATGCATAACATTTCAACATGCCATTTTAAATCTATTAAATGAACAAAATGCATAATGTGGTCCTATGGATTTTTGGGGCGTTACAACTCTACCATCCTTATTGAAATTTCGTCCTCGAAATTTACGTACCAAATAGATAAGGGTAAAGACTTAGCATATCAGCTTCTGTTTCCCACGTTGCTTCTCGCTCCGACTGATTAGTCCATTGTACCTTAACCATAGGAATGCTACGGTTTCTTAGCCTTCTAATTTCTCGGAGGAGAATTCTTTCTGGTCGCTCTTCATAGCTCAAATCTGGTGCTAATTGGATTGGTTCATGACTTAGCACATGCGAAGGATTGGGAACGTATTTCCTCAAAGCTGATACATGAAAAACTTATGTACTGCTGACAGCTGCGGTGGCAGTGCTAATCGATAGGCTAATGTTCCTATCTTCTCCAAAATTTCATATGGTCCAATATACCTTGGACTCAACTTTCCTTTCTTTCCAAAACGCAAAACTCCTTTCATTGGAGCTATTCTAAAAAATACGTGATCACCTATCTCAAAATTCAGTTCCTTTATTCGATTATCTGCATAACTTTTTTGTCGACTTTGAGCAGCTTTCATTCTTTCTCTTATCTTTCTAACAGCTGCTGCTGTTTGCTCCACTACGTCCGGTCCTAAACCAGATCTTTCACCAACTTCATCCCAATGAAGTGGTGTCCTACACTTTCGGCCGTAGAGTGCTTCAGGGAGCCATTTGAATCGAAGCTTGGAAACTGTTATTGTAGGCAAACTCTACCAGTGGCAATTTCGAATCCCAACTTTCTGAAAAATTCACAATACAAGCCCTGAGCAAGTCTTCTAAAATCTGAATCACCCTTTCTGATTGTCCATTAGTCTGGGGGTCAAACGCAGTACTGAATGTCAGCTTTGTACCCATAGCTTTATGTAGGCTTTTCCAAAATGCTGATGTAAACTTAGGATCTCTATCTGATACAATAGAAACAGGAACACCATGTAGCCTCACCATTTCCTTAACATATAAATCTGCGTATCTGCTCACCTCATATGTTGTTTTGACTGGTAAGAAATGAGAAGACTTAGTGAGTCTATCAATTATAACCCAGATGGAGTTATATCCTTGAGCAGTTCTTGGTAAACCAGTCACAAAATCCATCGCTATACATTCCCACTTCCATTATAGAATAGGCAGTGGTTTTAATAATCCAGCCGGTCGCTGATGTTCAGCCTTCACCAGCTGACATGTCAAACATTCAGCTACAAATCTAGCAACATCCCTCTTCATTCCTGGCCACCAGTACAACTGCTTGAGGTCCTTATATATTTTAGTACTTCCGGGATGTACTGAGTAAGGAGCCGTATGAGCTTCTTTCAAAATATCAGCTCTCAAATCATCTACTTGGGGTACCTAGATTCTTCCCATATACCTAACAATTCCATCTTCTGGAAAATAGAGGCTGCTGCCTCTTTCTTTATCTTGTTTAATCCATTTCTGCAATTGTTCATCTTGCAGCTGACCCTCTCGAATTTGGTCTATCAAATTTGATCTTACTGAGAGGTCTGATAAGATCATATTACTGCTACTGCTGGACAGTATTTCGAGTCCAAACCTTTCAATATCAGTCGCCAATGATTTTCGAACAATCAGCTGCACTAGTCCTACTAATTTTCTACTTAATGCATCAGCTACCACATTTTCTTTTCTTGGGTGATAACTGATCGTACAGTCATAGTCTTTAACCAGCTCTAACAATCGCCTCTGCCTCATATTCAATTCTTTCTGGGTAAAGAAGTATTTCAAACTCTTATGATCTGTGAATATTTCACACTTCTCCCATAGAGATAATGTCTCCATATCTTAAGGGCAAAGACAACAGCTGCTAGTTCTAAGTCATACGTGTTGGGGATCCGGATCCGCCCCCCGACGAGGCAGCGGAAGAACAAAGAATAAACAGCCGGGAGACGATCAATACAAAAAATTCAATAACAGTTATCGACATACATAGGAGGTGGGTTCAAAACCACTACCTTGCTGGCACTTGTGCCTGGCTCCAACCGTAGTTACAATAACGTCGGCTCTTCTCGGTAGACTGCGGTAGATATCACCTTTCCGGTCCACGACCAGAAGCGAGACTCCTTCGTCAGCCTGCACTAGAAGCACTGACGAATTCTGCACGAACGGATTCTCCTCGTCGAGTTGGCCAGAAACGAATTTCCGGCGACGACGGGCGGCGGCGGCGGCGGCGCACGGCGGGCGGCGGCGGCGGCGGCTTGTGGGAGAGAGGAGGGGCGGCTAGCACTAGGTCTAGGGTTTTGGGAGTTGTGTCATGTGTTAGATCAAGTCTCTTAAGTATATTTAAATAGATTAAGTGTTGGACTTGGACCGGCCCAACGGGCCCGGGTCCAACAATGAACATTCAGTTCATCTTCACCACCGAGACTTCATCGTAACTCCGATCGCCGATCAGATCGCCGGAGGGGTCCACTGTGAGATAATCCCATTCTCTTTCAGATAATCTTGAAATTCAGTACTTAAGTATTCACCACCTCGATCAGATCGAAGTGCTTTAATACTTTTGCCTAATTGGTTTTCTACTTCAGCCTTGAATTCTTTGAACCTTTCAAAGGATTCAGACTTGTACTTCATCAAGTACAAGTACCCGTACCTAGAGTAATCGTCGGTAAAGGTGATGAAGTATGTGTGACCATATTTAGTACCAATACTAAACGGGCCGCACACATCAGTATGGATCAAATCCAATAGGCCTTGGGCACGTTCACCCTTGCCCTTGAAGGGTTGCTTGGTCATCTTTCCTTTCAGACAGGATTCACAAGTCGGTAGGGAGTTTATGTCTGACAGATCAAACAAATAACTCCTAACTAGCTTGTTCATCCTTTTTAGGGAAATGTGACCTAGCCTGGAGTGCCAAAGTTGTGCTGGGTTCAAGTTATCGTGTTTCCGTTTAATCGTTGTTGTGTGTGTTTCGACATCGCGAGTTGGAACGTCTTTTAATCTTAAGGTGTATAGATCGTTTTCGCGTTCCCCAATTCCTATTAAACATTCATTCTTGTAAATATTGCAAATAGAATTAGCAAACATACAAGAATATCCATCTCTATCAAGCATAGGAATAGAAATAATGTTTTTAATTAATTCAGGAACAAATAAAACGTCTCGTAACAACAACTTAAAATTTGAAGACAGAAATAAACTAATATCTCCTATAGCTACTGCAGCAATTCTTGCTCCATTGCCAAGCCTCAAGTGGGTCTCACCCTCTCTAAGACGTCGGCTTCTTGTCATCACCTGCAAATCATTGTAGACGTGAGATCCACATCTGGTATCAAGTACCCAAGAAGTCGAATTAAGAGACATATTTATTTCAATATAGAACATACATTTCGCAGTTCGCAACTGATCGAGGTACTCCTTGCAGTTCCTCCTCCAATGCCCAGCCTTGTGGCAGTGGTGGCAAACATCCTCATGCTTGTTTGGTTTGGAAGCCTTTGCCTTTGGCTTCTTGGCGGACTTTTCCTCTTTCGCAGGAGCAGAACGCTCCTTGCTCTTGCGTCTGGGCCCCTTCTTCGCAGAGAAAGAAGAACCCAGAAGGAGGACGAGTTTGTCCTTCTTTATGGTCCCTTCAAACACTACGAGCATGTTAACCACCTCTTCGAGGGTGGCTTCCAGCTTGTTCATGTTGAAGTTGACCACAAAGGGGTCAAATGCAGCAGGCAGTGAGAGGAGAAGTACATCCACAGACAGCTCGTGTGGAAGTGCGATATCAAGGCCCGACAGCTTTTCAACGAGCCCAATCATACGAACCCCATGATCGCGGACCGAAGTCCCATCACGCATGCGGCTCGTCATCAGCTTCTTGACAGCCGTGAACCTCTCATGTCGAGAGTTCTCCCCGTACAGCTCTTTGAGATGATGAAGTATGTCAGCAGCATACTTCGTCTTCTCAAAACACCGTTGCATTTCATTGGACATCGATGCCATCACATAGCACCGAGCTTTAACCTCGTCGTCCCACCATTGTTTAAGCGTTACCAGCTCCTCAGGGCTGATATCGGCAGGGGAAAACTTCGGAGCACTTTTCTCTATCGCATAGAGAAGTTTCTCCGAAGCCAATACAAGATTGAGGTTGCGGAGCCAGTCTTGCTAGTTCAGACCGATGAACCTGTTGCTATCCAGTATAGCAGCGAGCGGGTTTTTCATCGAAACCATTTTATATGCAGTAATATTGGGAGGAAAACGGACATACATTACTAACTATATATAAAATAAACGCTAAGACATAAAACATGGTCATTTAGTTTTATGAATTACCCTCCCACTAT